>PVIU01003986.1:0-134547 GCA_004026605.1 Ondatra zibethicus
CTCTCATTCTCTCTCTCTCTCTCTCTCTCTCTCTCTCTCTCTCTCACACACACACACACACACACACACACACACACACACACACACACACACACAAAATATTTAGGCACTCTGCTTTGAAGAAGCCTGAACCACACAGCCAAAGTTTAAGACCTCCAGCGAGGTGGCCATTGTGAACAAGACTGCACCTGGGGTAATCGGAAGTCGACACTGGAATGCGAGGAACAGAACCCTGAAGTCATCCGGGGCCTGTGCAAGGCAGGGCTGCTGTAAGGAGCGGACATGCCTTCGGGATTACTGTCTTGATGAACAGCACCTGGCATCTGTCGCCCTAATCTCTTTATCCAAAGTTCACCTGGCTACACCCTGCCTGCTCTGTACTGAGTATCTCTCTTCATTTCTAACAGGGCCAGTCTGAACTGTGCTGACTCTTTACTCCTTCCATCCCTTTTCCTTATGAAGTGTCCTGCATAACTTGCTTTTGTCACTACATATCACTAAGCAGTTAGAGGCCACTTTGCTGAAGCATCTCTTTTGCCACACACCCTACTGCTCAGACAGTGTTGTCCTAAAAGCACCAGGACACAAGCACAAACCCCCAGCTCTGCCCACTTTAGCATGGACTGCCATCCCTACCTTTTCCAACACACTCCACACTTCACCTGAGGCTACAGTTGTACCAGCAGCCCCACTCACAAAACTTTTCTACCCCAAAGCCACCCCACAGTTTCAGTTACAGCTTCCAGGTGCCACTCTCCACCCTCACTCAACAGGACTTCTAAAACAAAACTCTCTTCTAGGTTCTTTCACAGAAGCTGCGCTCTGTGGGCTAGGAAGCTTTGGACTTCCTCACAGGACAAGCGACAAGGTCAGACAGGTCTCCAACCTCTTCAAGTGTCCACTCTCTGTCAGTAACAGCCAGCATGATCCTGCCCAGAGGCGCACTAAGAGAGCAGGGAGGAAGGCTCCACCAGTGGGTCAGGAGGACTCAGGGATGGCGCAGAGCAGATGGAAAGCCACGGGAGCCGACTAGAGGCTTTCTACGGCACCGCAATGCTCTGTGATCCTGACAGCATGTGTAGACACAGACCTGGACACTTTACCATACATGTTACCTAAAATCAAGTAAACAGTAAGTATTCTGAAGGATTTACATGTGAAGTATACTTACTATAAAATACAACAAAAATCTAAGATTGGCTGGTAGGAGGGAAATGAGCAGGCAGTAAAATAGACCCACCTATTTCACAGAAGACTATGGAATTACAGATGTGGGTATTTAGATATTCAACATTCAAATATTTTTCTGTAACGATTAACGGTTTTCCCCATAAGATGTCAGGAAGATACGAAAAATGAAGGCTAGGAGCTCAGGCACTTCTCAAGTCCACAGACTAAGAGAACAGGTCCACACACATCTTAAAGTGGAAACAGTCAGGTATGGTGAAGCTTGCCTAGTCTCAGGCCTTGAAAGGCTGTGGTAGGGAGACCATGAGTTCAAGGCCAGCCTGAACTATGTGAACAAAAAGCCAAAAATTGAAGGGAAGGAAGGCGAAGAGAGGACAGATGTAATTTGACTGCCCACAGACTAGCTCCAGCCCTGCACACTCATCCTTCCCACTCACTCCAAGACAGTACACATCAGTGATGAGATGCATCCTTTGCCTGAGCCTACGGTGACTACTCCAGCCTTCCTACCTGAGTTTCTAGCCCTCTTCACACTGACACTCTGGATGGAGCACCTGGCCAGCCAAATGCACAGCAGCAGCCAGCAGTCTGACTAAGTTGCCAGACTCGGCGCTCGTGCCTGTGAGTAAGCATTAAAGGTGACAGGACCGTGCACACAGCTCCATCGGTAAGGGGTAAAGTGCTTGCCACACCAGCATGAAGCCCTGAGTTCAGATCCCCAGAACCCGTGCAAAGCTGAGCATAGTGGCACAGGCCTGGATCACACTTAAGACTCACACTGTGCGGGCACACTA
Source organism: Ondatra zibethicus (assembly GCA_004026605.1). Lineage (NCBI taxonomy): Eukaryota > Metazoa > Chordata > Mammalia > Rodentia > Cricetidae > Ondatra > Ondatra zibethicus. Next base: position 1,983 of record PVIU01003986.1, read on the forward strand.
GCACACACTTGGAGCACACTTAGACTCACACTGTGCAGGCACACTGGCACACGCTTGGAGCACACTTAAGATTCACACTGTGCAGGCACACTGGCACACGCTTGGAGCACACTTAGACTCACACTGTGAGGGCACACTAGCACACACTTGGAGCACACTTAGACTCACACTGTGCGGGCACACTAGCACACGCCTGGAGCACACTTAGACTCACACTGTGCGGGCACACTGGCACACGCCTGGAGTCACAAACTTATATTGTGATTAAGGTATGAAACGGACAAGCTAGGTTATGAAGCATTTCTGACGTGATGCTCTAGTAGAGTCCTGTGGAGCAGCAACTAGAAAATGAAGTTGAAAATGAAAGGTTAAGTAATTTTAGTGAACACTGAGAACCACATACATTTTAATTAACTCCATCCTGGATGATACAGTAGGCTCATCTGCTTCAACATCCCACAGACAACATAAGTGGGGAAGATAAGGTGGACCGGACCGACAGAAATCCATTTCTGTTGCTGCTCCAGAGGCCAGCATGCAGCTCATGCACTTGAATTGTGCCTGTCACAAATGACCTAACAAGGAAGGCATTTATCACACACCATAGTCGCTTCCCCTGTATCTGGCTTTAAACAGCTGCAAATTTTGGAAAGTAGCTAGCTCTAAATGAAGTCTCTCGAGTATGTTCTCCTACCAACAAATATTAAGACACAAGTAAAGCCCAATGGGATTTCAATATTATAGAAATTAAACGAGGTGAGCATAAACTAAGTTTGGAAAATAAAGAAGAAAATGTTTAGCATGTTAGTAAAATAGCTGAGCCAATGAGCATATCCTACGGACTTCTATCTAATACCACACTCTGCTCACAATGTTGCCTTATTTGTCAGAAAGATGCCACATTACTAATGACTGCTTTAGTCCCTTCAAATTCTGTAAGTGGACTAAATGACAAAATGTCCTAAAAAATAAGCTTAATCTCCAATTTCCATAAAACCATTTAAGTAAAAGCTGCTTCCTGGACCAAAAACTGCAAGACGTGGGTGAGAAACATCGAAGCAAAAGCAGGTTATAGAACTGTTCCATAGTCATGGCTTGTTATGCAATGACACACATGCAGGCGGCTTTCTTGTGCCCACCACTGTTTCTTAGTAACATCAGAACACACTAAGACTTTCATTCTCCACCTAGTAACTCTTCGTTTTCCATGTAAAAATAAAAACTAACACCGAAGCAAGACAGTGAGGTGGCCAAGCACAGCTGTCAACTACAGGGTTTTCAACTCCCATTTAGACTGACTTCCACCCCTTCCATTTATATTAGCACTGTCAATTTACATAGAGCGGTAGCGCTCATTCTGTGGGCAGCAACCCCTTCACAGGGCTCACACACCAGACATTTACAATTCATAACAGTAGAAAAATTACAGTTATGAAGGAGCAAAGAAATGACTTTATGCTCCTTCATATGGGGGTCACCACTACATGAGCAGCTGTATTAAAGGGTGCGGCGTTGGGAAGGTTGAGAACCGCTGACAGAGCCATGAAGGAGACGCCCTAGCAATGTAGGTGTCCCTTTCAGTATCACGCTCAACGAGGGCACATCCCCTGGGAAACCATTCTTTCCTCTTAAACAGTAGGTTGACACCCACTTATCCCACCCCACATCAGCAATTTCATGTTTATATTGGTGTTCCAAAGGCTCAAGTTGTATTCTAAGAGCTTTAACTGGACATTATTACTATACAATTTCTAACTTCTTTAAAGGTTTGGTGAGAATAAAATAAGATTTATGAGAAGTCTTGGGAACTTCCAGTCAAATCCAACAGTCAGGGCCTGGGAATGTAGCTCCGGGCCGATATTCCTGCAGGAGACCCTAGACTTGAATCTCTGGACACACATCCAAATCCAATATTAACAGATAATTTTTGCTTTCATTTCCTGTGTTAATTTGCATTTCATCTGCATACTGATGCAAAATCCAGAAAGCCATTAAAAGTCTTCAAGGAGCCAGGTGTGATGGCACGCACAGGTAATCCCAGCACACCAGGGGCAGGCTGAGGGTTCAAGGACAGCCTAGACAGCACAGCAAGGACCATGCCACTCAGAGCTAGAGTGAGACCCTGTCAAAAAAAGCTATTAAGGATATGTTTGCCTATGAAAATGCAAATATTTGAAGAGTAAATGGGAAGCAGAAAGTATTGGAAAGGGGACCCTACTATTGCATGAAGAGGCATGGACAGCTCCGACTAAGGCTTCCTGCTGAGAACCCTAATTGTAAGCACGCTTCAGTTTTAAGTCTGCTACCTTTGAACAAGAGTCTAGAAGGAAGAAAGGCTGAAAGGACTGAGTCTCTGGAATGTCTCACACAGGTTAGTTCAGCACACTAGCTACTATGCAGGTCAAAGCCAAAGAAAATCATCATGCACAAAAATCTCCTAAAATTTATAATTTCACATTCAAAGCACTACTGATGAAATTTTAGTTACCAGTCCCAAAAGCAATCTTCAGATGTGTTATTATATTAAGTTACAGCCCAGTCTGTTTTTTTTTTTTTTAAATAAAAGCAAAAAAAAAAAGAAGAAGAAAGCCTTTTTGCTGAGCTATAACCACAGAAAACCTCCAATTATCCTTCATGGGGGGGGGCAAGAAACACCTGGATAAATTAAATCCTCGGGTGATTATTATTTAAAAAGAGCTCTTATAAGACAAAGTTCATTTAAGATCTGCTTGTCATGGCCATTCGCTAACAAAAAGGCTAACAAGCAGATCACTAGCCAAAAAAAAGGTAAATAAAGCCAACGGAATTATGGGCACTACAGTTGGTTCTGCCCCCACCCTCACCCCTCCCCAGCAACTGCTGTTATCAAACCATCAAACTGAGTTTAGCTTCCTGAAAGGCACTCACAGTGAATACCCCAAAACCCTTTCTCCCGCCTCCCCTCAAGATCTCCCATGATTTCTCCACTTCTAAACCAAATGTCCTTAAATTGTACTAACGATGCTTTCTGAAATGAAGTTTAAGCACCTGACAATTATTACATTCAAATTCTATGAAGCCGATATCCTACGATTTCGGTTCAAATCTGCGAGGACTGAACTTCCTTTTTCTCTCCGCGGGTCCTCCCAGCCCTTCCGCGCGCCAAGGTCGCCACTCGGGGCCTGCTGTGACATCACGGTCTCTTCGGGTAGAGCCCTGACATCACAGGCACACACATCACGAGCCTCGGAACTGTGACCTCACCGCCGCAGGCTCACACGGCGGGGCCCGGGAGGGTGGAGGAGACGCGCCGCTCACCTGCGCCGGGACGCCTCCCCCACTCCCCGCGCCCGGCACGCAGTTCCCCCGCGGGGCCTAGCTCGGGGTCGCCCGCCTCGGGGCCCGGGGGACCCGCGGACGCACGACCTCGGGGCCAGGCCGCGCGGACGGCGCCCGGGAGGACGCGGCGGCAGCACCCAGAGCGCGGCGCCCCGCGGTCCCCGCCCCCAACGCCCGGCCCCGCCGCGGGGAGCAGCGGGAGCCGCCACGGTGTCCGCCCGCCGCGCGCCCGCGCCCCCGCCCGGCCCACCTGTGCTTCTGCCCGGCCGGGGCCTGGCCCGGGGCTGCGGCAGCCCGATGCGGCGGCGGCAGGCCTGACTCGCTCCCCGAGACTGAGGCGGACCGGGAGCTCAGCGCAGCGCGGCGGAGCCCAACGCTCGCCCCGAAACCCATTTGTTTGGCTAAACCGGCGTGACATCACGCGCCGGCCCAATCGACGGTTGCCCGGGGGCGGGGCCGCGGAGCCTGCGTGCGCCGGCGCCCCCTGCCGGCGGCCGCGAGCGCTGCGGAGAGAGGTGGATGGTGCCGGGAGGAGCGCCTGCGAGCCCCCAAGTGGTGGAGAAGTGGGGGGAGTGTGACCTAGGGCAAGGACTCTAACCCTAGACCAAGGTTAGAGCGACAAGTTTATTAGCGCTCCCGGGTGGTCCAGAAGTCGAAACGTGCTTGGCACTATTAGATGTCCAAAATACCTGGCTCCTTATCTTGGTTCTGCCACTAGCTTTTATGGTTTTATTTCAAAGTTCAAATTTGTAAAAAAAAAAAAAAAAAAATTTTGGGCGGTTGCTTCACATCTGTAATCCCAGAATCTGGGAAGTGGCTGCAGGTGGATGAGAAGTTAAAGGTCGCAGGGCGATGGTGGTACACGCCATTAATCCCAGCGCTTGAGAGGCAGAGGCAGCCTGGTCTACAGAGTGAATTCCAGGACAGCCAGGCTATCCTGTCATAAATAAATAAATAAAATAAATAAATAAATACGTTCAAGGTCACTCAATAACAATAACACAAATCTGAGATCAGCCTAGACTGCTCTTCCAGGGGAACTCAGTTCAATTCCCAGCACCACAGGGTGGTTCACAACTGTAACTTCAGTTCCAAGGAATTAGACGCCCTCTTTTGGCCTCCACAGACACTGAATGCACATGGTGCACAGACATATGCAGGCAAAACACCATAAACATAAAGAAAATTTAAATTTACCAGAAATTATATTTTACATGAAATTATGACAAGTACCTACCAGAAAGTACATAAACTTTGAGGTTGAAATACTAGTCTATGGCAACCTACAGGCGTGTCAATTAAAAAAAAAACAAAAAACAAAAACCAGACTTCCAATATTTATATTCAAGTCAGAGAATCAATAAACTAACTTTTAATAATCTTTAAAATTATTGTTTCCATTGGAATAATTTTAACCACATTGGACAGTGTGCTGGCTAGTTTTATAATAACCTGACACAAGCTAAAGTCACCTGAGAGGAGGGAGCCTCAACTGAGAAAACGCCTGCATAATATCAGGGCATATGCATACCTGTGTACAGCATTTCCTTAATTAGTAATATGGGAGGGCACAATCTATTGTGGGTGGGGCCATCCCTGGGCTGCTGGTCCTGGGTTCTATAAGAAAACAGGCTGAGCAAGCCATGGGGAGCAAGCCAGTAAGCAGCTCTCCTCCATGGCCCTTGCATCTGCTCCTGCCTCCAGGTCTGTGTGTGCCACATGGGTGGGTTCCTGAAGTAAACAGAGGAAGGTATCAGATTCTCTGGATCTGAAGTTACAAGTGGTTGTGAGCCTTCTGGAGGTTAGCCCAGAGATTGAGTACAAGTCAGTGTGTGAAAAGTCCTGTGTTCAAATCCTAGCACCCAAATCAGGAAACTCTGGTTTTATCAAGCCCTTTAAGAAAGCAGGGGCTGGAGAGATGGTTCTGCAGTGAAGATGAGCCACCTATTCTTGCAGGAGACCTGAATTCAGTTCTGAGCACCCTCATTAGGTGCTCACCTGTTACCACCTGTTTTTAGAGAAACTCCAGTTCCTAGAGAGCTGACACCCTGTCTGCATGTACATAGTGCACATAAACTCATGTAAGACACACACACACACACACACAATTATAAACATTTGTGCTAGCCAATTATCTTAATATAAAACTACTCTTGGGAATGCTTGTTGGGAGTCTCAGGCAGGAGGTTTCGATGTGTTCAAGACCAGCTTGTCCAGTGTGTAAAACCCTGACTCATGGGGGTGGAGAGATGGCACAGCAGTAAGAAGCACTGGTTGCTCTTCCCTGGGACTCAGCAGCACCCACATAGTGGCTCAAACCGCCTGTAACTTCAGTCCCAGGGACTCTGACGCCCTCTTTGGGCACCAGACACATACCTGGTGCACATACATGCAGGCAAAACACTCATACACATAAAGCATTTTTTTAAACCTTACTCAAGCCAGGCGGTGGTGACTCACGCCTTTAATCCCAGCATTCAGGAGGCAGAGGCAGGGAGATCTCTGTGAGTTCAGGGCCAGCCTGGTCTACCAAAGAGAGTTACAGGAGAGGCTCCAACTACAGAGAAACTGATAGGAGGAGGAAACTGATCCCCAAAAGCGGTCCTCTGACCTTCACATATATACCATGAATGCCCCTACACACACGTAAAAATAAGCCAAGCATGGTGGCACACATCTGTAATCCCCGAATCTGGGGTCCAAAACAGGAGATTGCTAGCAGTTCAAGGCTGCTCTGGGCGATATCGGTACCAGGCCTAGTGGGCTATAGCAGTCACTTGCTCTTTGCTGTGATCAAAATACTTCACAAAAACAACTTAAGGAATGCAAGCTTATTTTGTGGGGCTGGAGAGATGGCTTAGTGGTTAAGAGCTCTTGCTGCTATTATAGAGGACCCGATTTCATTCCCAGCACCCACATGGCAACTCACAACCTGCTATAACTACAGGTGCAGGGGCTCTGACTCCCTCTTCTTACCTACAAGGGCACCAGGCACACACGACACCCAGACGTAGATGCAGGCAAAACTCATAAATATGAGATAAAATTAAAAAATCTAAAGCTTTCTTAAGAAAAAAAGCAGGGTTTCTGTTGCTCACAGTTTGAAGCGGAGAAGGTACGGTGGCATTAACAAGGCAGCTGATCACACGGCGTCCACAGCCAGGAAGTAGAGGTAAATGACAGTACTTAGCATCTTTCTTACGTTCAGTCCAGAGCCCCAGCCCGTCCAGTGGTGCTGCCCACATTTAGGATGAGTCTTTCTCACCTCGCTGAGGAGGTAGTATCTGTGGTTGTTTCAGTTGGTAAGCAGCAGAAGGCTTTGTATGTGTGTGTGTGCAGGTTCCAGGGATGGAACTCTGGGCATGAGGCTTTTGCAGCAAGATCTTCCACCCACTTAGCCATCACTCTGGATGTTGTTTTAAATGTTTAAAACAAAAACAAAGCCCTATTTCTTAACACCAGATATTGCACTAGAGTCCAGAAAATCAGAAGGAACTTTGGATAATGAGATGCTACCAGTGTGCAAGCCGCTGTCCTCTCAGTACAGTGACATCTGTGAGAGCTACCAGTGTGCAAGCCGCTGTCCTCTCAGTACGGTGGCGTCTGTGAGAGCTACCAGTGTGCAAGCCGCTGTCCTCTCAGTACAGTGGTGTCTGTTATGCTTTGCAGTGTCAGCTGTTAAGCTCATGAAACTCCCAGTAATAGCACAGTAAGGTGCTAAGTGGTGGCACATGCCCATAAACGATTTGCACTTGTGAGGCTGAGGCAGGGGGACTGCCAGGTCAACCTGGACTATATACTGAAACCTTCTACCAAAAAAAAACAAAAACCAAATCAAACAATTAAACTATATGTAAATGTCTATAACATAATAACCAGATATAAATGCAGTTAATGTTGGGTACTAACAAACTGCCATGCTAAGCATGCATGTGTGTTCTAGCACTGAGGAGGCAAAGGCTCCGGATTGCTGCGAGTTCCAGGCCAGTCTGCTCTACACAGCTAGATTCTGTTTGTTCTGTCTGAAATAAACGAACAAACAAACGAACCAAAACAACAGCAAAATAACCAAGCTGTAGGGCTGGAGAAGAAGCTCAATTGGTGTTTTGAGAAACTTAGCTCAATACCCAGAACTCACATTAAAGAACAAACAAACAGTAAAGTGGCCAGGCCATGGTGGGTGGTGGTGCAGGCCTTTAATCCCAACACTTGAGAGGCAGAGACAGGAGATCTTTGTGAGTTCAGAGACAGCCTGGTCTACAGAGTGAGTTCCAGGACAGCCAGGGCTACACAGAGAAAACCTGTCTCAAAAAACTAAAAAAAAAAAAAAAAAAAAAAAAAAAGTAAACCTGTGTTTGTCATCCATCTTCCACATGCCTGTGTGTCCACAGAAACATACACACATATGAATACACAGAACATGCATAAAATTGTTCTGCCTCATTGCCAGCTAGTAAAGTTTTAAACACCTAACTGTCTCAGACCAGCCACTGGGGCGCAGCGGGTAGCACTGGTCTAACGTCTAAAGCGTGAGGTCATGTTAGGAAAGTGCTCCCTTGACTCTCTCCATCTGTATAATAGCAAGAAAAGGGCCAGGAAGCCAGAGCAGTATACAGTGCCACAAGCCCTGTGACAGACACTCAGGAGACAGTGCCACAGGGGTGCATGGTGGGAGGGTGACAATGATGCAGAGAAACCCATAGGAGCTAGAAGAGGCCAAGGTGGCCCAGCAGCAGAAAAGGTATAAATACACCATACGCAATTTTTGTTACCCTGCCAATGAATAGAACTGAGTTTTCTCAAACCAACAAACACTACAGACACCACGTTAAATTAATAGCAGCACAATGGCTTTGGTCTTACATAAGCTTTTGTTTCACTGCTGTTCTGTGCTGGGGTGGGGTGGTGGTGGAACACAACATCAATTAAGAGAAAAACTAAGACATACCACTTCCTGTTTAATAACCATATTCCTGTCTCCAACAGAGGTAAAAACCACCCCAACCCCCAATCTATTCCATCTTTAGCTTCTTCCTCAAGCTCTTCATGCTCACAGGTCTCACTTCCCCCATCTCTAGGGAAAGGAAACCAAGACACAGAAGGCAGACTCCATTCGGCCTTGCATCAAGGTGCATCTTTACGGCAGAACACAGGCCAGTCCTGTCTACTAGGACTGTACAGTTGAGAAGATCAAATAAGAAGGGTGAAAGTGCTTTCTAAAGTCTAAAGGCAGGGCCGGAGAGATGACTCAGCCAGTCACGGGTTCCCCAGCAAGCAGGGAGACCCGAGTTCTACCCCCAGCACCCATGTGAAGGACCAAGGCCTGATATCACAAGCTTGTCAACACGGTTGGGGGAAGTCGAGACATGAAGAACCCTGGGGACCTGTTGGCTGGTCTAGCCAGATCATCTAGTCCCATGTTCAGTGAGAGACAAGGTCCCCCTAAAATGGGAAGGAAGCTATAGAGATATTTCAGTTTGGTAAAGTGTGTGTCTAGTGTTCATAAAGGTTTAGGGCTCAGCCTCCAGCACCATATAAACTGAGCATGGTGGGGCTCAGCTGGAGCCCTACCACTCTAGAGGTGGAGGCAGAAAGAGCAGAAGTTCAAGGCCAGCCTCAGCCACATGGTAAGTTTGAGCCCAACCTGGACTACATGATACCCTGTTTCAAAAATAAGTCAATAGGAACAGTGAGATGGCTCAGCTGGAAAAGGTGTTTCCTGCCAAGCCTGGTGATCTGCGTTCACTTCCTGGGTGCCACATGGTAGAGACAGAGAGAGCTGACTCCAGTAAGTTGTCCTCTGACCTACATATGTCCTGTGGCACACACAAACACACACGATACATAAATAAATGAAATAAAAAACCTCAAGTGACATACATGGATCTAATCTACATGGGAAGTAGAAAAAGACAAGATCTCCTGAGTAAATTGGGAGCATGGGGACCATGGGAGAGGACAGAAGGGGAGGAAGGGCAGGGAGCAGAGAAAATATATAGCTCAATAATAATTTTAAAAAATCTAAAGTGAACCAGTAAATACATGGAACCAAAGAGGTAGCTCAGTTGGTAAAGGCCCCTGCTGTCAAGCCTGAGGGTCCATTTGATATCCAGAATGCACATGTGGTAAGTGGAGAATTGACTCCCCCAAGCTGTCTTCTGACTTCCCCACACATACCATGACATGTGCATTCATGCATGTGTGAGCACACACACAAATAAATGTTAAAAAAAATTTACGTAAGGACTGGACAGATGGCTGAGCGGCAAGAGTGCTTGTTGCAGAGGACTCAGGTTTGATTCTTTGCATTTCCACGGTGATTTGAAACCATCCATAATCCCAGTTGCAGGAGATCCAATGCTGTCTTCTGACCTCTGAGGGTACCAAGCGTGTATGTGGTGTACATACACACATGCAGGCAAAGAATTCACAATAAAATAAAATGAATAAATTGAAATTTTAAAATTTAAGTAAATAAGTGCCAGGTGGTGGTGGCACACACCTTTAATCCCAGCACTCGGGAGGCAGAAGCAGGCGGATCTCTGTGAGTTCGAGGCCAGCCTGGTCTACAAGAGCTAGTTCCAGGACTGGCTCCAAAGCTACAGAAAAACCTTATCTCCAAAAACCAAAAAATAAAAAATAAAATTAAAGTAAAGTAAATAAATTAGGTAGAGAGTGACTGAGGAAGACACACTCACTTGTATGCACACACACACATACACACTTGATCGTGGGCATGCATGAAGTTTAAAGCTGACCTAGCATGGTAGTGGGCATCTGTAATCAAGCACTCAGGAGGCAGGGGCAGGAGTGTTGTAAGTAGCAGATCAACCTAGGCTAAAGGAGAGTCTATCTCTAAAAGGGGAGAGTTATATTTTTTAAATATCCCTTAGGTCAACTTACTTTAATTCATCCACGCTTTCATAAAGAACATGTAGACTGATGATTGGCAACATCATGGCACACCTAGTTAAGGCACTAGGTCTCCTGATGCCTATGACATCACCCTCAGAAGAGCTGATTGTCAGGTCCCTAGCCTTTCAGCAGCATGAGGAAGACAGCTTTTGCCAGCAGCACTGGGGACCATGGCAACTTCCCTAGATATTTCACTTCCTGGTAACATGGAAGAGGTGACTGATTCCTTCTTCTGCTACAGAATTCCATGAAAGATTTGGGCCAGAGACTTCCCATTTCTATCATAAAAATGAACACCAGGGCAGAGTCTGATAACAGGATACAGTGCTTCCCAATTGCACCCCTTTGTATTTGACTTTTGACTAGAATTCTGGGCATAAGCAGCAATCTTCATCCTGCCATTCTCGTGACCTTCATTTCCCAAGCCTCCTGCTGCTATCTCCCTGTTTGTTTGCTTGTTTATTTCTTCAGACGTGTTTCTCACTGCAACAAAGGAAAGCCAGGAACACAAGATCTTGCTACCTCAGCCCGCGGCGTACAGGTATGTGGCCCTGAGCTCAGCCCCTAGTGAATTCACAGCCAGACTGGGATACACGAGACCCTATGAATGAAGCGAATGGAATGTCGTCTCTAGCAGAGTTCAAGTGTAGCAGAGTAGGACTCAAGGAAGTCAGTTTGTTAGGGCCTTTTCCAAGTTGAGCAATCCCTGCTTACTCTCAAAACCTGTTCTTATCCCTTAGCCCAGAAGGTTCCTCCCTGCAACTGGTTAGCCACAACACTAGTTTGGGTGTTGGTTTAAGGATCCCCTAAAAGCACTTAAGGTGCTGTGATCTATGTGTTATGATGGGGTTTGACTTGCTACATTTACAGAGCAAGTGTGTCTTTGGCTGAGATTCCGCCTATCCTTTGAGGAGGCGTGGAGACACAGCTAAACCTGCCTAGCCATCCTAAAAGTATGTTCTTTCACAAAGCTGTAGCCCTCTCTCATAGCACGAATGGCTCTCATTTTGATGTACCATTTCCTGTGGCACGGCTGCTCCTCAGAGATGGGGAGCTGAGTTTGATTCATCTTTATACTATGCAGCTAACCTCAAGTTCTGATGCTTAGGAGCTATCCAGTAAGCAAAGTTTGAAGGGATGCTTTTAAGGATTTTCCCGTAGGAACAACAGCGAGCTATACTAAGAAGCATTTAGCCTCTGCAGTTACAAGCAGTGGAAGGAAGCCTTTGAAAAATAGAGGGGAAGACAAGATACATAGTCTCGATCCCAAGACTCTTCCTGAAACTTCCCCAGAGGCCCTTAGCCAGTGAAGTCAGATGAAAAGAGAAAGCCGAAGAAGCCATAGACCTTGAGGTCTGAAGCTGACCAAGCAGAAACACAGAAGTTGGGACTTCTTAAAACAAAAGGCCCAAGAGTTACGTCTAGAGAACCAAGAGCTGAGGTAACAATACTGACTTAAGAGTCAGAGTAAATAAGTAATAATAAAAATAAAAAAAAAGAGTCAGAGTAAAAATCACAAAGGAAGACGGCAACCTTGTGTATCCTGATAGTTACTATAGCACACAAGTTATTATATTAAAGCCAGCCTCGCTCCAAGGACAGAACTATATCAAGCCAAAGCTCATCACACACAAGTCACCATTGTCATCACCATCATTGTCTCCAGGCTCTTGGTTCTCCAGTCTTGCTCTCAGAAATGTGGCCCATCCTTGTCAGGCATGCCCTCATCCTCGTCCATTCTCCCGCTTCCTCCTGTCTTAGCTAAAACGTCTCTCCTCAGCTTTCCCTAACTATCAATCCTGGCCTTTTTCCTTTATTAATACACATCCCCAGCCACAGCAGGTACACAATACATAGCTGTTGAATTCATTGAACTACTCATACTTTTTCTCATTAAAAAATAGCTGACTCTGGGACATAAGAACTAACCTTAGCAGATGACTGATAGAACGGACGAGAGTAGAGAGATGTGGCTCAGAAGGAAGGCTCAGAAAAGGCAGATTCTGAGCTACTGCACAGATACCCTGACAACAGGGCCACCTGAATCTCCTAGAGACAGCAGAGCTACACTTCATTAGATATTCTCCATCACTGATCACAAAACTACGTCACTGAACATTTAGGTAAGTGGTTCTCGACCTGTGGGTCAAGACCCCTTTGTGGTTGGAATGACACTTTTACAAGGGTCACCTAAGACCATCAGAAAACATATATATTTACAATTCATAACAGTAGCAAAATTACAGTTTTGAAGTAGCAACGAAAATCCTTTTATGGTTGGGGTCACCACAACATGAGGACTGTATTAAAGGGTCGCAGCATTAGGAAGGTGGAGGACCACTGATTTAGATAGACTAGCATTAATTGGGAAACCATAGGTAACTGATCGCTGCTAGCCTTTCTGTGCTCCAGCGTGGTGAGTCTGCACCCATGGAGTGAATACTGATTGCCCTAAGCTAATTACTTTTCTGTCACAGGAAGATTGATTTCACTTCCAAAAGGCTTTCGGTGCTTCTAGAGACTGGTTGTCACCACTCAACGGGAGACACTGTAGGTGTCCAGTCCAATAAATACTTCACATTGGGCATCATGAAGTACAGTTCCCAACACACACACAGTCACACCACCCAAAACACCAATAATCCCAAACTTGAGAAACCCTCCCCCAGCAAAACAGCATCAGCCAACGTCCCTGTAAAGGATTGGCTCCTGTGAGTGAGAACTCAAATCTTGGCAATGAAATGCAAAGGGAAGTTTGCTGAGATATTGTTGGAAAGGGGGTTATGCTTTGTTTTGGTTTGTTCAGAAGGAATCTTGCTGGCCTGGTTTCTCTATGTAGCTCAGTCTATCCACAAATTCCCAGAAATCCTTCTGGTTCAGCCTCCTAACATGCACATACCTCCATGCTGAGGTGAAAGGACTTTTCTTAACCTTAAAGAAGACTGGTGAAATGCATCACACATGTTCCTGCTTGGGGGAGGGAGGGAAGGGGAGTAGGACATAAGACGGTGACGCAGGTTGTGACCCTGTTGTGAGCTGCATGCCTGAGGTGGCAGAGTCTAGAATAGTGCCTGTCTGGAATCTCGGAACCTCAGAGCAGTTAACAGAAGAAAATTAACAAGGAGAGCAAAGCAGAAGAATAGAAGATGCCTGTATCCTTCATGACATCCACGAAACTGATTAACCAACCCTTAAGACTTCTTGCCATACGAGGCAATACATACATTAAGGAATTTATGGGGCTCAAAAAAATCTGTGACTGAAAACATCCTAGAGTAAACATTGTATATTTTAATTTTTTTAATAGGTTGAATAGAAAATAAAACAAAGGAAGGAAGACTCTGGTCTATTCTTTTGGGAACAAGCTCGGTAGTCACCTCATAATAAAATAATTTTTATTTTTGTGCTTCCAGGATATTCTTGAATTCATTATAGCAGAGGCTAATAAAGTTCAGGGATAGGGAGAACTTTTTCTATTAATGCTTACTGCAATGTTCTCTAAATAAACCATGAGGATCTCCTGTGCCATTCTGAAGCCTTTAAGAAGATGGCCTTTCCTAATGATTGCAGTTTAGCTGGAGGAGCCTTCAGCATGCGCACGAGACCAGCCAGCCTGCCTTGCTCTTGTGGACCACTCGCACACCTAATTAGCAGGCACCTGATGCACCAAGGAAGCGCTGGCTGGCTAAAATAACCTGGCTACATAGCTTGCTAAAACGGCCCATGGAATGGATTTTTACTCAGTTCTTTGAAAAAGCCAGCAACTTCTGGTGCAGCTTCTGAGTTTGCTGACATTTTCTTAGCAGCCATAACGACACTTCCAATGCCAAGTCTTGCTTGAAAACACCAACAACAGTTTTCAAAAAGCTTACACGCGTGAACACGCGCGTGCACATCCGCACACACATGCACACGCATACACACTGAATAAATGTGATGAAAATTAAAATGCGTGTGTGACTGAGACCTATGCCAAAGGCAGCATTCAGCCATAAAGAAGTCCTTCTCCCACCATGCTGAACATGGAGTAAGAAGGGGAGGGAACGGCAGCAGAATGAGACCCAGCTGGAGGGGACTGGGCCAGCACAGCCGACCATCTGGTCCAGTTTCATGCTGTTCTTTCCTTACCTCCGGGACCCAGGAGAGAAGGGGGCTGCAGATGAATTGCCCCTGACCAACTCGGGAGCTCTAGAGATGCCCACACATCAGTGACTGAAGAACAAGGAAGAATTGCTGCCAAGGGGCCAGGGGCCTGTGGATAAAGAAGGGTTGGAGGCGGCTTGGGGGAGTTCTGCAGCAAAGCCCCAGCTTGATTTACACAGCACTTACCTGGATAGTGGTGTAAATCCTCCTACCCTGGTCGGTTTCAAGCTTTTAATGTTGGAGTTAGGAAGGGAAATCCAGACTTGGCCCTCAGCACTTCCCGGGCGCTGGTCCGGGTCATGTGGAGTTTTTGATGGGGAAGCTCCAACAAAGAGAAAGTGGCTTTTCGACTTCTCTGTAACATCAGATCCACGACAGGAGGATAAGAGAAGGACCACTCGGACCAGTGACCTCCAGTTCAGGTGGCGATTGGACCCGAAAGATAATTGTGAGCATCTGTCACCATGATGAAGGCTTAGGTAAAGCCTTTCAAGTCTCTAGGAGATGGGAGTCAAGATGGCGTTGGCATAAGTGAACAACCTTTTGTTGGAGGGACCCCAACCCTAGAGGAAACACGATCTATATAGGGCTCTGGACCCTTGATCTTGGCGACATTGTTGAATAGTCCTTCACTGTGGAGATGATCGGTAAGAGCGCTGTTTTCTTAGTGATTAGCCTTGGATCTCTGACCATTTTGAAAGCTAGGAACATAAGGGTGTTTTCCAAGCACCTAAATGCATAAGTTTTCTCTTCTTAAACTCTAAGGATTCTCCAGCCTAAAGAACTCTCAATCAGTTGCTTTGAGTCTTCCTTTTATAAAGAAATAAACTAGATTTGATGATATCTCATCAATTCTTTTCAGTCTCTGGAAGGAATTTAGGTTTTGACTTTTTGTTCGGCTCTTCGTGTCTTTCTACCATGATGCTTCTACCCCTGATCATTATCTCTGTTTCAGAAAGAGTCTGCACTGTGTTTATAGAGGAAATTGCCTCTGAATTGGTTTTTTTTTTTTTGATGAAATTTTATTTCTTTTTGTTGAAGTTATTCTGAAAGAACTTGGAATTCTGTCATATCTTTGGCTTCTCCCTTCCCGAGAGTTCTGTGTTCATTTTGGTTCTGGTTTGTGGTAGAGTGACATCCTAATACAAAGAGGACATCTAGTCAAAAAGCACCACTCTGAGGGCAAGAAGATCCAAAGGAAGCAACCCGACCACATCCTGGAGATAATAGGGAAAGTTCCTGAGACCGGAATAGGAGGCCTGGGTAAAAGAACTACCTGCTACCTTCTGCTCTCACGTTTGGTCAATCTAGTTCTTGATCCGGAATCAAATTCATCTCTGAGCTGAAGGTGCCTCTTTTTCCCTTGCTTTCTTTCTTACAAGCAATGTCACTCCGCAGCAACCGTGCCTCTATTGAGTCAGCCACACCAGGACTTCTGGGGAGACTTCCTTCCACAGCTTTGTTTGCCGTTCTACACTTTGCCTACCAGGATCAGTGTCTCTACCATCTGTGAAACTGTTGTCCCTGAGGTTGGGAATGGGTTCCATTCTACAAGCAGAGCATTCTTCCTTGAAGCCCATTTCCTTCCTTAAGCTCTAATACCATTTCCCCTCTTCATGACCCACATTCCATAATGTTTGAGGCTGTCTCTCCAGCTCTCATAACAAAACGGTACCTCTTCTTTCATCCCTTCCCACCCTTGCTTGCCCTCCACTCCCACTCTGCTTTAGAGAGCTTGTCAATTTGTGTCAAGCCCAACGTTGCTGGGGTTTCTATTCCCTCTCTAATTGCCTGAGGGCCTCAGAGCCCTAACATCCCCTTCCCTTTATTACCTTCTTCTTGGGACATAGATGTGAGGGCTTAAGTCATGAGAGGAAGGCAGAAGACATATGAACTGAGCAGAAAACAGCAGGCTGAAAAATAATAATTATGGTAACTCGAGCACTGGTTTGGAAACGTCTGCTATGGTCACCAATTGTACTGATTTCTTCCCTCCCATCTGTTAATGTACTATATATAATGTAGTTTATTTTTTCTTCAAAAGCCTTTGCATGAATAATTCAACTGGAACAACCCATTTTTTCCACACTCCATTCAGGCATCCAATTCCAAATTTCTTTCTTTCTTTTTGGTTTTTCGAGACAGGGTTTCTATGTAGCTTTAGAGCCTGTCCTGGAACTAGCTCTTGTAGACCAGGCTGGCCTCGAACTCACAGAGATCTGCCTGCCTCTGCCTCCCGAGTGCTGGGATTAAAGGCACATGCCACCATTGCCCAGCAATTCCAAATTTCTTATATTGTGTGATTTTCTTCCAATCTTTCTCTAATAGAGAAAAATTTCTCAATTTTTGGTCACTTTCACCCATACATTTGCCTCCACAGACCTCCAATTGTTTGGAACTTGTTCCATGTAGCCTAAGCTTCTAGGTCTTTTTCTGTAGGATAAGTCCATTCAATCTCTCATTCTGTCCTTCGGCTTCTTGTGAACATGGCTTTACACTTTCTTGAAAACCAGAATTGTCATCCAAACTTCCTTCCAGCGCTTCTGACGTTGCTTGCGTTTCTGGCGCGCATTCTGAATTCTGTTTTGTTAGCAGTCTTGTGTGTCTTGTCGCACCTGAAGTCCAAATCTTTCTCATGCTGTCAATCACATTCAGTTTGTTTTGAATGCTTGCATCTTTTCTTTCTCAAGTTCCTGGTTTCAAGCCCAAGGGAAGAGCTGGCAAAGACCAGGTCATCATCAAATGGCACTTCAATTAAAACTAATGAAAGTTTCCTAGTCCTCCTTTTCTTCTCCCCTGAAGGGGACTGGAGTTTTCGCACATAGTATATATATTATTGGAACCCCTGATGGAATCTAACGGCAGCCTAGGAAACAGTAGCGATATTTACCAATGTTAACCTCTGATTTTGATGATTATATGGTGTAAGATTATATTATTTGTTTATTCATTTATTTGGTTTTATCGCCCCACCCCAGGCCTCTTCAGACAGGGTCTCACGCTGAGATTAGATTAGTGCTTCCTTCCCAGGCTGGTTTAAGACTGGTTTGTTTGTTTGTTTTTAAAGTTTTCTGTCTTATCCTTGCAACCTTTATTGTAAACTTTAGTTTTTTAAATGAACAAGCTATATACTTACAGTAATTCTTAAGTTCACAACACAATGAATGGGAAGTACAGAGCTCCCATCCATGAAAGCATCTTCCACCGTTTACAGCACAGTGGTGGTGTTTGTTACAGGGCTCAGCATATACATGCACATCATGTTCCCCTAAAGTTCATCAATTATATCAGAGTTATCACAATGTGCACCCTGTGTAGGAGGAGGCCACTTGTTTGTTCCCGGCTCCTCAGCCCCGAAATAACCACACAGAAACTGTATTAATTAAATCACTGCTTGGCCTATTAGCTCGAGCTTCTTATTGACTAGCTCTTACATCTTAATTTAACCTATTTCTATTAATCTGTGTATTCCCATGTGGCTGTGGCTTATCAGCAAGATTTGGCTCATCCCTTCCCAGCGGCAGTTACATGGTGTCTCCCTGGCATCTCCCTGACTCCGCCTTCTTTCTCCCAGCATTTAGTTTAGTTTTCCCTGACTAGCTCTGTTCTGTCATGCTATAGGCCCAAAAGCAGTTTCTTTATTAACCAATGGTAATCACAGCATACATAGGGGAATCTCACATCAATCATTTCCACCTAAAGTTCATCATTATGTCAGAGTTATCACTTGGTGTTATATAGTCTCCAAGTTTGGTACAATGTGTAATGATATGCATTGTAGTATTACATAGAATAACTTCACTGCCCCAAAGCTCTTATATGCTCATCCTTTCCTGCTGCATCCCTGGTTATCAATAATTTCTTTTGTTTCCATACTTTAACCTTTTCCAGAATGGAGTCTAGTATGCCGTTATTTCTTATTTCTTTTTTAAACTTCAGTTTGTTTGTTTGTTTTTACAGTACTAGGGATTGAACCAAGATCTTCATTAGTACAGTGGCATCAGGCATTAACCTCAGTTGGAGTGATAGAAAGTTCTGGCAAAACATGAGCCACTGATTCTTTTCCTCTTGTAGCTATTTTATTCTGAAGCCCGGAAAACATTATGATGCCCATAAAAGTGAGGATAAGAATTCCTCGTTGTACTCATCGAGGTTCTCTAGAGGGAAATACTGAGAGAATGAATGTATGTTAAAAACCTGAAGGTTGTGACCCAGCTAATCCAACAATAGCTGTCTACCAGAAGAAAGAATCCAGTAGTTGTTCAGCCCACAAACCTGGATGTCTCAGATGGTCTTCAGTCGCTAGCGCCAGTGAAGAAGTGAAGCTGGCAGCATGCAAGAAAAGAGCATCCTTCTTTCTTGTCCTTGATATAGGCTGCCACCAGAAGGTGTGGCCCAGACTTAAGGTGGATCATCCCACCTCAAAAGATCTGGATTTAGGATGGCTTTTCCTACTTCAAATGATAAAAAAAAAAATCTCACAAATGTACCAGCTGCTTTAGTTTCAGTCAATTCTAGATGTAGTAAAATTCACAACCAAGAATGGCTATCACAAATCCACCCATTGCCAAGCTGATACACAATCACATCTCCCTAAGTCATGCTTAATTTCAAAATTAAAATGACAACCAGGAAATAAATGTGCCGAATGTAATATAATTACTCCATGTATGACCACAAGTGCATTATAAATTTTAGAATAGGTGGTCATGTCCCTTGAGGGACATTCTTTTAGTGTATCAAAACTTAAATAGGATTGGTGTAGGAGGTTCTTCTGTCTATGTGTTGCTTTCATTGGGTGAATAAAGAAACTGCCTTGGCCTTTCGATAGGGCAGAACTTAGATAGGCAGGAAAGACAGAACTGGCTGCTGGGAAGAAGGACAGTGTGGCAGATGCCAGGAAGCTCCTTCCTGAGACTGACGCTGGTTAGAATCTTTCCTGGTAAGCCATGACCTCGTGGTGAACACAGATTTATAGAAATGGGTTAGATCAAGATGTGAAAGTTGGCCAAGAGGAGGCTAGATATAATGGGGCAGGCAGTAATTTAATTAATACAATTTCTGTATGGTTATTTCGGGGGCTAAGCTAGCCAGGCAGCGGGATGCAACCCGCTCCTCCTACAACATATGATAACCACTGATACTCGCTCAATTGATATTAAGTTACATGATATAGGAATTGAGGAAAAACACACAAATATCTTCACAAGCACATTCTTAACAAAATATGACAGAAACATGCATGTCAATTATATAATCCTCTTTTCTGTAGCTGGTCATGTGACCTCAGCTGGTATCTGTAAGTACCTCCCTCTAATACTCTTTCTTTACTTCCTCCATTGTGGAGCAGCAATCCAATTCCCACGTGGTAATCTGGATCAATAACCCCTCCTAACACTGTTATTCATTTTTTAGCCTGTTGGATTAAGGGCATCAGAAACCTAAAGTGGGGTTGAAGCGATGGCTCAGCCATTAAGAGCACTGACTGCTCTTCCAGAGGACCTGGGTTCAATTCCCAGTGCCCACATGGCAGCTCACAACTGTCTGTGAATCCAGTTCCAGGAGATAAAACACCCTCACACCAATGCTCATAAAATAAAGTTAAATAAATCATAAAAAAAGAGAAACAAATCTAAAGTGACCAGAGTGAAGCCTGAGCTTCCAGTTCAATGGAATATTTGTTGTGTCTTCTGGCAGAAGAATTCCCCACTCTGGAACCAAAATTTCTAGGCCAGAAGAACTTAAGGTCATGAGAACAGGAAGCAAGAATTTTCTGAGTGAGTCACTAGGCATGAGAGCAGAGACATTACCTTCCACCTCTTGATTCGTGAACTCATATGCCCTGGCTATGATAGGAGGAACAGTACCATACTGGATGCTGATTCAAAGCTTGTGCCATCTTCTGGAGAACCCCGCTGCCGCCACCTAACTGGAGCTATCGCTGAGTCTTCAAAAGGCTATCGCTCTTTCAGGTCTGCTGCTTCAGAATGTTGAGAAACACAGTGACCAGTAGATTCCATGGTTGTGGCCCCACTCTGGTGCTTCTCTGACAAAAGTGAGTTCCTTGTCAGAAGCAATACTGTGTGGAATGGCATGATAAGACATGATAATGACATTCTATAAGTTCGTGAATGGTGGTTTTGGCAGAAGCATTACCTGTAGGAAAGTCAAATCCACAAGCAGATACTTATATCTGCAACAGTAAGGAGAAACCATTGTCCTTTCCATGGAGAAAGTGGTTCAATGCAGTCAACCTGCCACCAGGACACTGATGGTTACCTGGAGAGTGGTGCCATGTCTGGGGCTCAGTGTTGGTCTCTGCCATTGGCAGATCTGGCACTCAGCAACAGCTGTAACTAGGTAGCCTTGGTGACTGAAAGTCTATGTTGTCGACCCACGCATAACCTCCATCTATGCCACCCTAGCCACATGGCTCATGAGCCCTTTGGGCAATGGCAGAGATGGCTGGGGAAAGACTGGCAAGTTGATTCCTTCACTGACAGTAGAGGCTACTTCTTCGGGATTCCAGAATATTCTGTAAACTATCTGAGGATCTAGCCTTGTGGACCAAACAACTATTAGATCATTGGGTTTTATGCTTGAAAGGAAAAGTACTGACTTAGGACCCACAAGGCCAAGTTCTCAGCATGAAGGAGATTCATTTGCCCCAGAAGAACAGAGGACAGGAAATAAAAGACAAAGACAGGAAATACAGGACCAAGGAGAAGGGGAAAGGAACAAGAAAAGGGAACAGGGGTATTTGTCCCGGGGCCGGTGGGGACAAGGGACTGCCTCTGGATAGAGAAGAGGCACACAGGAAAATGACAGTTTATAAAGGTACAAAGGAGAATTCCTGTGTTAGGATGAAGAGTTTAATCTTAACTGAGCTTGTTAATTAGGTGAGCAAAAAAGCATTTTTGATTTCAATACTTTCGTAGCTTGACCTTGGTGGTCAGCCTCAGAAGGGCTGCCTTAGTCAGTGTTCTATTGCTGTGAAGGGACACCATGACCACAGCAACTGCTATAAGGGAAAACACTTAACTGGGGTGACTTACATTTTCAGAGCTTCAGTCCATTATCATCATGGTGCAACACTGGTGGTATCCAGGCAGACACGGTGCTGGAGAAGTAGCCGGGTGTCCTACATCTTGATTTGAAGGCAACAGGAAGTGGTCTGAGACACTGGGCATGGCTTGAGCATGTATGAGATTCAAAACCTACTTCTGCAGTGACACACTTCCTCCAACAAAGTCACACCTCCTAAGAGTGCCACTCTCTTTGGGGGCTTTTTTTCCCCCCAAATCACTACAAAGAGGAAGTGGCCAAATAAGGGAATAGATCTTGGTGGCTAACTTTAGGGAGGTAATCTGATGGTTTTTAGCAAGGCAGAAGGAATGGGGTAGGAGAGCAAGACCTGCCAGGGCCACATACTCAAGTGGGCTACTGTCCCTCCTGAGCGGGTGGACAGACATTGTTGGAATAATTAGACTACAGCCTGAAGCCACCCTAATACATCCCTAATGCTGGGATGTTGGAAGACCCCTAATATCCTCTTCTAGCCTCCTAATACCTGTGATAGACATGAACACCTGCACATATCACACACACACACACACACACACACACACACACGCACCACATCCATGCACGCACACACTACAAAACTGAAACAAACAAAAATGTATGGGGGATGCTTACAAATGGGAAGCAAAGAGCCACAATCACCCAATTCAGACGCGTATATATGAGGCAATGGCGGTGACTTTCTAGGTCTTCTGCATCATGTGCGCTAAGATTCGGGGGGGGGGTTGTTTGTTTGTCTGAGAATATAACATAAAACTCCCATCATAGAAAATGACCAGGGCACATCTCAGCTCTTGGACTCTGAAAAGGTGAAACCCACTAAAAAAGATAAACGCGGCCCAGAGTAGATAATTCTAAGTGCCCAGAGGCTGCCCAGTGGATGTATGTTCATAAAGGGACGCACATCTAAATTATTTCTGATTGTTCAAACCCCTAGTGCTCCTGGGAAGGCTAAGGCCTTGCTCGTTGGGAACTGCAATGGAGTTTGCAGAGAAGCACAGTGCAGCCCCTTTACAGTACAGACTGGGGCTGTTGGAACCCCAGAGTGATACCCATTCTGCGTTTATCCCTGATCCATCATCTGCTCTTTCTCCACTCTCCTCTGTGTGTAGGAGGATGATATCCAAGAACCTCAAACCCCGGGCTCCCTTTTCCTGAGGCTTTCCATGGGAAATGACCAAAGAGGAGCATGGCCCCACCCCCAGAAATCAGAAACTAGAGAAAAGTCAGGCGTTAGAGCCTGTGTCCCTCTGGTCATGGCTGCTACTCTACAGCCCCAGCTGTGACCGAGGGGTCTCTTTCCAGCTGCAGCTTCCCAGGTCTCAGTGCTACTGCTTCCTCCCTGGTCTCTGCAGGTGGACAGTAGCAGGAGATTTCAGCTGTTGTTATCCCGGGTCTTTCCCCGCCCTTTGCTCAATCCCTTAACCTGGTCCATACTTTCGAAGACAGTATCTCCATTAAACCCTTCAACACAGCTCAGTAAGTGGGACACCCACGACAGCCAGAGCCTGACCGTGGCATCACGCTCATATTCCAAAAGGAAGTTAACTCTGCTCTCATCACCAAAAAGGCTTCCTACTCGACCTTACCAAGCAGGCTGTGTTCACGCAGTGTGGACGAACTTACAAAAGGCCTTTTGTGCCTATGCAGATAAAGGACACCTCGGCTTCTTTCAGTCTACTCCCTAAATTGTCTCACTGTGACCAGATCTCATCTTCCCCCCCACTCCCGCCTCCCCCTCCTCCCCCCACCCCCGCCGCTCCTTAGCGCAGCAATAGAGTCAGTTTCCCTCTTTCGGATCTCCCCTTCTCATGAGTCCCAGGACCGCTTGCTTTTTATGTCACTGCCACTCTTCTGATTTACTCTGCTTCTTCCAAAAGAATTTCAGAAGGGATTAGGATTTCTAATTCTGGAGATCAAAGTAGAAAGGGGAAACAAGGGCGCAGGGAGGACGTCTAGCTGGTCTGCCTTCGGGTTGTGTAATCTATAGGGTAACCAGTTTCCACAGGACGCGTTAGCCACCATGGCGGTGCTTCCTACCCCGCCTAGTTTGCTAACGATGACCACTGACAGGTTGGCCCAATGTGTGTCTGACTCTAGGAAGAGAGAGCAGAGAGGGAGCTACTACTTTGAGGAACAAAGCCCTGAACTTAGCTTTTGAGGGTGAGGGTGACAGGTGACATAGGTTGTCACACTGAAACCTAAGCTGGCCTCAAATGCTCAACATCCCTCCCTCTTCAGTCTCTCAGTTGCAGGGATTGCACACATGGAACACCACAACTACCTCAGATTTAGCACTGAAGGAAAGGTGATCTTAAGTCATGTCTGAGAAGAAAGGGAATTCCGGAACAAGGGCAAGGATGTGAGCAAGAGTGTAGAAACGTGGCAAGAGATGATCATGGCACATTGATGTTAGAAAGAAAGGGAGTCAGATGTGGTAGCTCACACCTATAATTGCGGCATTTGGGAGGATGGAACAGGCAGATGGCCATGACTTTAAAGTTGGCCTTGTTCATATAGTAAGTTCTAAGTCAGCCTGGGCTACATACTGAGTGCCGGGCTAGCCTGAGCTAGAGAGTAAGACTTTATCTTAAAAAAAAAAAATTGAACAAACCAAGCTGGGCATGGCGGCACATGCCTTTAATCCCACCACACAGGAGGCAGGGGCAGATGGATCCAGTTCTAAGCCAGCCTGGGCTACATAGTGAGACCCTGCCCCCTCTCCAAGGTGGTGGTCACACAGGCCATAAGAAGGGTTTTTAAAGGCATCTTTAAGGACTCTTAGCAGGATTTTAGAATTCCATATACTAGGTGGGAAAAGAGTGTGACAAGCTAGATAAACACAGTCTAGATGGGAGATTGATTGGTCAGGGCTGTGTCAGGTAGTGACAGTCATCTAGATGGGAGATTGATTGGTCAGGACTGTGTCAGGTAGTGGTCCTTGAGTTCACTGCAGAAGAAAAAAAATTGCACGTAATGGGCTAAATATGGTTGGAAGGGGGAATTGGAAGATAAGGCTTACTTCAGATTTGGGGATGCAGAGAGAGTGGGAATGTTTTAGGGGAGAACAGAGGAGGGCATTTGGGAAGAAAGATGAGCTTAGTGCATCTAGGTGGCTGGTGGTGCTTCGTGTGCCTGTGGAACTGGGGGCTGAAACACAAGGAGCTTTGAGACCTAAACTGTGAGCGAGCAACTCTCAGGGGATAGCGGCATGTTAATCAGATGGGTGAGAAGCCACGTGATTCCATGGACCAGTCAACAGAAAGACATACAGCATCTTGCTCATGAACATTGTCTGAAAAGCAGAGGCCAGTCTGGAGGAGGATTGGGAATATGTTCATCAAAAGACACAACCGTAGTTACATAGGAGGAATAAGTCCAAGAGCTCTGATGTAGTTAGTAACATGTACCATACACTTGAAAATCACCAAGAAGCAGGCTGTCAGTACTCTACGAAAACGTGTGTGGAATAAAGTATGTTATCTCATTTTAGCCATTTCACAATGTGTTCAAATTTTAAAATATCATTCTGTCCACCACAAAAATATTTTTACTTTGTTGCAAGGAGAGGGCCTGTTTTTCGCTCCAGCCGTCCGGCTAGCTTAGCCCCAAAATAACCACACAGAAACTGTATTCATTAAAACACTGCTTGGCCCATTAGCTCTAGTTTCTTATTGGCTAATTCTTACATCTTAATTTAACCCATTTCTATTAATCTGTGTATCGCCACGTGACTGTGGCTTACCGGCAAGATTCTAACCAGCGTCTGTCTCAGGCAGAAGATCCATGGCGTCTCTCACTCTGCCCTTCTTCCTCCCAGAATCCAGTTCATTTTTTCTGCCTACCTAAGTTCTGCCCTATCAAAAGGCCAAGGCAGTTTCTTTATTCATTAACCAATGAAAGCAACACATAGACAGAAGAACCTCCTACACCATTACTTGTCATTAAAACAGAAATATTTAAATTAATGGCAAACTAAGATGTTGAAAGTGCCCATCTTTCTGAAACTTAAAGGAATCTCTTTTGAGGGGTTCACTATAAATAACATCCAAGAAATGGGCAAAAACATGTAGGTGAATGGAATACCATAAGAAATGCACAAAGGAAATCT
The DNA here is from genome assembly GCA_004026605.1 of Ondatra zibethicus. NCBI lineage: Eukaryota > Metazoa > Chordata > Mammalia > Rodentia > Cricetidae > Ondatra > Ondatra zibethicus. The sequence goes on from PVIU01003986.1 coordinate 27,553, forward strand.
GGGTGTCATATAGCACCCTAAAATCCCAGCAGCTGGAAAATGGAGGCAGGAGGATCAGGAATTCAAGGCCAGACTCAGCTGCATATTCTGTTTGAGACCAACCTGAGTTACGTAAGATTTCACCTAAGCAACAACAAAAAGATATGCAAGAAGGGAATTCAATACTCCCATGCCTTTAACATGTAACATATCTTGTGGGCTGTTTTCCTGTAAAAAAAGAAAAAGAAAAAAGAAAAAAAAGGTATAAGAAGACAGGCGTGGGAGATGGCTCCATCAGGAAAGCGCTTACTGTGCATGAGGACCTGAGTCTAGATCCCCAGTAAAACAAACAAACAAAAAGTAGAGTGCGCAGTGAATGTCTACAATATGAGCGCTGGGGAGGTAAAGACAAGAAGCTCACTGGGCTTGCTGCCAGCTAATCCAGCTGAAAGTAATTAGTGAGCTCTGGGTTCAGTGAGAGACCTTGCCTCAAAAAACAAGGTAAGTAATTGAAGAAAACACCTAACCTCTGGCCTCAAAACCCAGGAGCACAAACATGTATGAGCGCACGCACATGCATGCACACACACACACACACACACACACACACACAATAAAAAAAAGAAAAGGAGGGAGATTGGCATGGTGGCTCACATCTGTTAGCCAGCATTTAAGATATCACAACTCTACAATTCTTAGTTTGACCCCATTCTGGGCTATATAGCAAGTTCCAGGCCACCTGGAATTTGTTGTAAGAAGCTGCCTCAACAAAATAAAACAAAAACAAAGAAATAAATGAAGAAGAAAGAAAGGAAGGGAGGGAGAGAGGGAGGGAGGAAGAGGAAATTCACAAAAGAATGAATTTCCAAAAAGAGTAATCTCTGGTTGGGTGGTGGTGTTACACACCTTTAATCCCAGCGGTTGGGAGGCAGAGGCAGGTGGACCTCTGTGAGTTCAAGGCCAGCCTGGTCTACAAAGCGAGTTCCAGGATGGCCAGGACTAAGGTACACAGAGAGATCCTGTCTCGGGCAGGGGCAGTAACCTCCATGTTTTGTTTTGTTTTGTTTTGTTTTGTTTTTGTATTTTGAGACAAGGTCTTACAATGAGGTCTTTGTTGGCCTAGAACTCGCTATATAGACTAGGTTGGCCTCAAATTTGCATCTATCCTCTGTGTCTGTCCCCTGAGGGCTCAGATTAAAAGTGTGTGCCATCCTGCAAATTTTGTCAACTTTGATTTAAGACAGAGACTCCTGTAGATCAGGCTGACCTTGAACTTGCTATAGAACTAAGAATGACCTTGAACCCAAGACTGACCTCAAAGTCTGGCCTCAACTGCTCCTCTGCCTTGGGGACTGTAGGTGTGTGTCACTATATTCAGCTTGGTGAGTATTACTGAAAACTGATGTGATCTGAAGTCATGGGAAGGTCAAACAGGAGATAACGTTTTGTGCTAGTAACAGAAAACCCAATTCTACTGATATTAAATGATCTTAGTGGATATTTGGTGGCCTATTTTCCTGAAATGAACACATATTGGCTTTAGAGTTAGTTCAGTCTCAGAGAAATCCCCCACAATTCTCTTGGATCTCTGTTTTTCCACCAGCTACATTCCCCTTACCTTAGTTTCTGTACAGCTAGCGGTTTCCGTGTTTGCGTCTGGAACGGCATTATTTCCGGAGGAGAAAGGTGACTCTGCCAAACTTCCATGTTTTTGTGTCAGCGGAACCAATCATCAGGAGCACAGAAAGGCCATAGGTTGATTGTCACTAATGAACCAACACACCCATTATTGAGCCAGTTCCTTACACCCTGCTGAAATGACCTGGAGTAGCCCTGTCCCCAGGAGGTTAGAGCTCTAGATGTGAAGCAGATCATCTCATTTACCTGCTATGCTGATTGATGGTAACAGAAGGCAAGTTAGTGCTGGGGAAACCAGCAGCGCCCACAGAAGGATAGTACATGTGTACCTAAGGATGTCTCTGGGTAGGCCAGAATACCAATGGAGCAAAGAGAGTCGCTCTCTCTATTAACATCTATAATGTGATAGTACAGAATTGAACCATAGCTCTCTCCATTTTCCTTGAGACCCTTGAGTCCTGGTCCTGATGGCATTTCTAGGCTATAACCTTCATTGTCATTGCCCCAGGCAGGTCTCTGCTTCTGGCAGCAGGATGGAGAATACACAAGGAAGAAGGAACATGGGGCACCTTGGAAGGAGGGCCACCAACGGCTGTGCACATGACTGCCTCTGCCAAGTGACCATGCTCACCTTAGAAGGACACTCATACAGGGACTTTATCCCGGGGAGGCCATTTTCCTGTAAACGTTCTACAACTTGGAGACGAGGGGAACTGAATTTTAGGAACAATATGCATTTTCAGCTGCTCTAAAGAAATGAGATTGGTGGGGCTGATAAAATGATCTCGAGCCTGGTGGCACAAGAGCTGACCTGATAAGACCTGGGAAGGCAGGAGTCCATTTCGAGTCTGGTAAGCAAGACAGCATGAGAATAAAGAACAAATCCCAATTCAGAAAGATAAAATAGTGAAAAAGGACCAATAAATGATGAGCTCAAAGAACTGTGTTGGGTGCTGGAGGGGATGGTTCAGTTCTAACAGAGGACCAGGGTTTCATTCACAGCACGGACATGGCAGCTAACACCCATGTGCAACTCCAGAGTCAGTGTGGGTCTGAAGTCCTCTGGCCTCCTCAGGCACCAGGCACACATATGGTGCACAGACTTAAACACTCATACACATAGATGAAATAAAACAGTTTAGTTTATTAAAAAAGGAACTGTGTCTGGATTCTAATTTTAATAGCTAAGTGACCTGTAACAAGTTACATTATGTTTGTTTGTTTGGTTGGTTGGTTGGGTTTTTCGACTTTTTGTTTTTGTTTTTGTTTTAGACAGGGTGTCTCTGTGTAGCCATGGCTGTCCTGGACCTCACTCTGTAGACCACGCTGGTCTTGAACTCAGAGATCTGTCTGCCTCTGCCTCCCGAGTGTTGTGATCAAAGGTCTACTCCATCGCTGCCTGGCTAACAAGCAATATTCTTAACAAACCTGTGATGTACCTATCAAGTATCAACTATGAGCCGGGAGAAATTGGGATGTTATTTCCTGAGTGCCTTGTAAACCATGGTACCCATGCAGATAAAAGCTGTCTTTCTTAACAGCAAGGCTTACAACCGCGTAGTAAATGCTTTAGAACACATCCATGAGTTAAAGGTGAGGTTTGAGTTTTTTTTGTTTTGTTTTTTTTTAATCATTAGTTGTTGTAGAGATTTGAGATTTTTTCATTACTTCTTCAAGATTGGTGTCCGTGGCTAAATGAATTTAAAATTTTTCCACTCTCTTGCCCCCCTCGTCTGATCTCATTTGTCAAATTTGTATATCCAGAAAGAAGTTGAACCGCCATTCTCATGCAGTAAGTCTGTAAGCAGAGCAGAAGCAACAAGTAAGACGATTCCAGCTATAATACACATGGCAGCAACATCTTGAGTGAAATAAATTTCTTAAAGCTCTCATAAATGGAGTTCTAAAGTTCATCTATGACTTTTACACACGGAGGAGGCATTACCTGAAAAGAAAATGTCCCATGTTTTGGATACCATGCTTTTCACAAGTTACAGTAGGAGCAGCAGATGGGGCGCCTCACTATGGAGACATCATTTTCTCTCCCGGTTTAGCCACAGAGAAGGTGGTGTTTCGGTCTGCAAGATGGTCATTGGTGGGGAAATGGTTTATATGCAGGGAGCTTATCTGAGGGTGTTGCAATCATAGGAGCCATCCTCGTTGTGGTCAAAGAAGAGAATTAATACAGGAAGGGAGCTCCATCCTCCATAATGAAGACACAAAGAATAAATGGTTGACTTGCTGGGATAGGGTAAAGTCAAAGTGTTCCTGGGAGAGCTTGCTGAGCAAGAAAGTAAGAAAACACTCAAAGAATGATGAAGACGTGCTAGAAGTCTAGGAGCCAGTGTGAAGGTCTCCCATTAGCGAAACCTGAGAGCGTGCGGGTGTCAGATGCTGAAATCTGTACTGGGGGCCTATGGCAAAGCTTACCCAAGGAACTTCTGCCGTCTGGGCATCTGGATGGACACACTTCTCCATCATACACCCAGCATGCTTTACAGACCAGACTCCCTTGTCCCTGGCCCCAGCAAATACAAACAAGACTGTCAAAACTGGGAGGAGGAGATGAAGGATCAGCATGGTGGAATACAATTGTAATCTCAGTACTTGGAAGACTGAGGCAGGAGGATCCTAAGTTTAGAGTCTAACATACCGAGACCCTGTCTCAAATACACACACAAACAAAGAGCATGAGATGAACTGATCCTGAGTCTGGTGATGCCTCTGGACCTAGTGCCAATTTCTAGCTTTTTTTTCTTTTGGTTTTTTTTTGAGACAGGGGTTTCTCCGTGTAACAGCCCTGACTGTCCTGGAACTCTGTAGACCAGGCTGGCCTCAAACTCACAGAAATCCGCCTGCCTCTGCCTCCCGAGTACTGGGATTAAAGGCATGTGCCACCACTGCCCAGCTAACTTCCTAATAAGCATAGAAGACAGAGGGATAAGTAAAATACGAGTGTGTAGTCAGTGATAAAGAGGTATGAGTCAGACATACTGCATTCCACAGTAAGAAAGTACAAGGGGAAGGAGTGGAGGAGAAACCTGTAGACCCAAAGAGACTCTAGACACAATAAATGTTTGAGAGGCTTCCCTTCAGCATTAGACATCTGCTGAGATATACAATTGATACTAATTGACATTGCATTAATTTGTTTTTGAGACAGGGTCTCACTCTATGGCCCAAATAGCATGGAAGTCATGACTTTCCTGCCTCTGCACCACCAATGCTAAAAGCCCAGGCCTCTTGGGGCCATGCCTGGCTCATTATTCATTATTTTTTAATTATTGGCAGGGATAGAATATACTCAGGACACATATGTGGTCAGTAATATCATTAATTCTATGCAGTTAGCTTAACCATCTTTACCAAAATCTAAAGTTCATCAAATCCAAAGACAATAGCTTTGGATTTTTAAATAACTTTTGAAAGCATGATTCTGGGCAATAGTAAATTAGTGCATAAGTAGCCACATAGGAGTGAAGAAGTGGGAGAGAAATGCCAGAGAGTGGCTGATTCAGAAGCCAGGCAAGGAGCTGTGGAGGAAAGGAAGGATGTGAACAGCTGGGGACTCCTGAGGATGCTGGGTTATGTCTGAGACTGGAGCTAGGTTACACGGGGAATCTTCTTATTATAATACAAAAACTCTATATTCATGCTGTTTAGTTGTATATTTCTATTTAATTTAACAAATAAAAGATTTTAAGAGGAGGAAATTGGGGTAGATTTGATCAAAACATATTCAATTCATTATGAAACTATTATTATTATTGTTATTATTTTCTTTTATTGAAAATAGATTATTTTCATACAGTATATTCTGATTATAGTTTCCCCTCCATCAGCTCCTCACAGTTTCTCACCAACTCCCCTTCCACCCTTTCTGTCTCTCATTAAAAAAACAAACAGGCATCTAAGGGATACTATAACAAAAACAAATCAAAATAGGATAGAAGAAACATAAGAAAAACAGCCACAGAGACACACGTGTTCTCAAACACAGAAAACCCACAAAAGCACAAAACCGAGTTTGTTTTGTTAGCCATCTATTGTAGGCATGGGATCCACCCCTAAGAGTGGTATGTTTCCCCAGTGAGAAAAGTAATTTTCTATTTACAAGTGTTATCTGGGTTAGAGATGAGTGTTTGTGCCCACTTCTTTCAGCTCTGAGACACCATTTGGTGTAGACTTGTACGGGCCTTCTGAGTGCCGCCGCAGTCTCTGTGGGTTCTTTTTCTTTTTTTTTTTAAAGACAGGGTTTCTCTGTGGCTTTGGAGCCTGTCCTGGAACTAGCTCTTGTAGACCAGGCTGGTCTCGAACTCACAGAGATCCGCCTGCCTCTGACTCCCGAGTGCTGGGATTAAAGGCGTGTGCCACCACCACCCAGCTTCTGTGGGTTCTTATGTGCACCTGTAGTGCTTGCTGTATTTAGAAGGCTTTGCTTCCTTGGTGTTCTTTATTCCCTCTGGTTCCTACATCCTTCCCACGCCCACTTCTGCAGAATACGCTGAGCTCTGAGAGGAGAGAATTGATGGAGACATCTCATTTAGGGCTGAGAGCTCCAAGGTCTCTCGCTCTCTGCATGTCTGGCTGTGGGTTTCTGCGTTTGTTCCCATTTGCTGCAGAAGCAAGCTTCTCTGATGGTGGCTGAGCAAGACACTGATCTATGGGTCTAGCAGAATGTCGTTAGGAGTCATTTTACTGCCGAGCTCTTTTAACAGAACAGTAGTATTTGGTTTTCCCCTATGTTCCTTGTTTGTGAGAAGATTTCTGAGTGCCTTTGAGAAAACTCCAAGAAAACAAGACAGGAACCTTGTGAGCTCCATTTCTTCAAAACACAGAATTGTTTTTGGAATGTGCTTGTGTGTTCCTCCCACAAGGTGTAGCAGATAGGAGGGAGTTTACTTCAGCTGTTTTTACTCATGCACCTCTAATGAAAACATGTTTTTTGTCACATGCAGCTTTCTTCTGGTGATTGTATACAGCTTGAACTCATGAGAATTTTACTCATGTAACTGCTCTTGACCCTCAGGGTATAACTTGTCTGATGCCCTGAATAAAGTCTATTACATGAGACTTTAGTCCTCCTCATTTTTAGGCCCTGCTCTCCCAGGCTCATATCACTGACTAGAGCGGTAAACAGTCCCTGGCCTATCTAGTTTTGTTTCTTGATCACCCAAGGAGCATTGAGTATGGGTTCCATTTCATGGAATGGACTTGAACCCCCCAAAAAATATTGGTTGGTTACTCCCACAAGTTTGGGCAACTATTGCATCAGCGTATCCTGCAGGCAGGTCACCATTGTAGATCAAAAGGTTTATAGCTGCCTTGGTGCTTACATTTCTGCTCTGATAGCATACAGAGTACCTTCCAGATCCAAGGACTCTAGTCCATAGGGGTGAAATCTCTATTGTTATGGGGTAAAAAACTCAAAGACCACTGAGCACAACCGAATTGAGGGTCTGTATTAAGCCAACTAGCAACTGCCTGGAGAGAAACACTTCTCACAGAGCAGCCCCAAATGTATATTACAGGGAGGTTGCTGGTTGGCGGGTGTGTGTGTGTGTGTGTGTGTGTGTGTGTGTGTGTGTGTGTGTGTGTGCAGCAAGCAAGCATTTTAACAAGAGCCAAGAGCATGCAGTTAACTAGGGCATTTCCACCCTGAGTTTCTAGAACAGGGTAGGGTGCTTTTTCAGGGGACTTTTCAGGGCAGGGGGTAGAAACCAAAGATGGATTCAGAGAGACAAAATGGAGAAACCTACATAGGTAGGCACCAGCTTGACTTCTCCGTGTTCAGTGAGTTGTGTGAGTGTTGTCTTCAGCAATAGGACCTTGCCGTCCCTTAGTGGAGAACAACCAAGAGCCTGGGTTGTTTGGGGGTTCCCATAGGACACCCTTGGCCGACCACTAGATTAGATGTAACCCATTCCTGGTATTTCATTTGGTGGTATGTTCAGTCAGGGCTCTCTTTCCCCCATTATTTGGCAGTTTTATTTAGATAATCTTCATATATGTATATATTTTAGAAAGATTCTACTATATTAGATTTCCATCTGGGGGCCCTTAGTTTTAGTTGTCCCTCGCCATAATCCCTTCCTCTACTCATCTGATCCTCCTCTTACAGCCTCCCCAACTCCATTTATCTATAACTATTCTATTTTCCCTTCCTAGGGAAAGATCCATGATGTTTTAATTACTATAGCTCTGTAGTACAATTTGAGATTAAGATGGTGATACATCCAGCAGTTCTTTTATTGAAGATTGTTTTATCTATCCTGGGTTTTTTTTGTGTGTGTGTGTTGCTATATGAAAAATGTGCTTTCAAGATCTGTGAAGAATTGTGTTAGAATTTTGATGCAGGTGGCATTGAATCTGTATGTTGCTTTTGGTAGAATAGACATTTTTACTATATTAATCCTACCTATCCATGAATATGGGAGACCTTTCTATCTTCTGATATCCGCTTTAATTTCTTTCTTCAATGTCTTAAAGCTTTTATCATACAAGTCTTTTGCTTTCTTGGTGGAGTTACTCCAAGACATTTTATGTTTTTTGAAGCTATTAAGAAAGGTGCTATTTCCCTAATTGCTTTTTTTTTTTTTATCATTGTGTGTTTAGGAAGGCTAGCTGTTCTGTGTGTTAATTTTGTATCCTACTCCCTTACTGCAAGATTTTTCAGCTGTAGCAGTTTCCTGGTGGAATTTTTAAGGTCATATATGTATCCTATCATATCATTTGTAAATAAAGATATCTTGACTTCTTCTCTTCCAATTTGTATCCCCTTGATCTCCTTCAGTCATCTTACTGCTCTGGTTAAGACTTCAAGTACTCCATTGAATAGGTATGGAGCGAGTGGGCAGTCTTGATGCTTGTGAACCACCATGCAGGTGCTAAGAATCAAACACAGGTGTTCTGGGAGAGCAGCCAGTGCTCTTTACTGCTGAGCTGTATCTCCAGCTCATGCACATATTTTTCGTCTTTTTCAAGAACACAAGCATGTCACCAGGCAGCATGCATAACCGCGAATGAGATCTACTGCCTCTGTCATTTCATAATACCTTCTGCATATGAGACCAGGAGCTTTGCTCAGTTTCTCGCTCTAAGGCTAGTGCCTACGACAGCATCCAATCAAGAGTGAACGGGTGAGTGACCTAATTCTCAGCATAGGAAATGGATGGATGTAGTTAAAGATTTTTTGCAGAAAATCTAAATGAACTTGTAAATTTCATAGAAAATCAGAGCAATGACCTCATTAACAAATTGCTGTCTGCAAAATAATCACCAATGTCCCCTCTCCAGGCTGCAGAGTGGCCTAATATGTATCTTCCGTATTATTGGATTTCTTGCAATGAACCCACGGGGAGGATTATTTAAAGAAACCTAGAATAGACAAGTGTTAAATTCTATTACTTAATAAATAATGTATAAATTAATTGCTCCTGGAAATTGGCGAAACTTTCCTTTGGCTGTCTACACATTTATGTTTGCACCTTACACTCCTGGAGAGGCAGAAACACATCAGAGTTAATTAAGATCACAGGTTTGGCGTCAGGCAGTAACACCCCATTCTACTCACTTCCTTCTATTCTTTGAGAGGAAATTTTAATTCCACAACATTCTGTGACATCATGCTGGAAAGAAACCAGAGCTGGGCAGTTGGATTAACACCCGAGCCAGGCACTCTGCCCTAGCAGCCGCACTTCCGCAGGGTCCTACGCGTCTCTTTAATGCAGTTTGGCATTTTGACAGAAAAAAAATAGCCTCATGATTCCAGGCTTGCACTAAAATTAGAGCACTAGATTTCACCTCCAGTGCTATCTCTGGTAAGCATTGTAACCATGAGAAAATTATTTAGCACACACATTTCTTTGTCTATAATAATGACAAAATCCCTGTCACAGGGAAGCATGTAAAATGAGGGAAAAAATAGCACATTCTTTTTTTTTTTTTTTTTTGGTCTTAACATATTAAGGAAGAGGTAAGTTGTGCTAGGAAGTTCAGTGGGCTAAAAGAAATACAGGTTCTAAGAAAAAAAAGAAATACAAATTCTATTTCTTCTAACTTATTGCTCGAAGACTGGGTGATGTGGGGTGAGCTCTTTCTACTGTGGGTTAGACGCTAGTGGTCACATGAGCTCCCAGGTCTATCTATCTAGATTCCCTGCTGACTTTTCATCCCCATAATAAAATAGTCAGTGCAATTAACTGAAACAGAACAGGTTTCTTAGGGTACACAAATTCAAGGCTTCTAGTTCCTGAGCAACTGGGCCTGATGTTTGGAGCTTTGATGAACGAGTCCATCAGGACCACAAAGCCTAACCTTTCCCTAAAGGCCCCACTCCCTACCAGCATCACTTGGAGATCATGCCTACAGCTTTGGTGTGGGGTAGCATTTGTACAAACCACGGCACCCTCAGACTGAAACGTCCAAGATTCTTGTCATTTTTCTGGGCATTGTGCAGGTTCAAAATCTTCTCCTCTGATCAAATTGTGTGGGTGGAGTGAGGGAATGGATAGAACCATGCAAAATAAATGCTAAATGAGTGGGCATGTCTCCATCATCCCCACTATCCCCCAGGTTTTTTAAAATTGATCTTATAAATTGAGAAGAGAGACAGCTGTTCCCTTCCAATGGGGACAGGATTGGCACAATTTGCTCCATCTTTCACATGGTTGCTTTTCCAAACCCAGGTGAACAAAGCTAACTCAACAGTCATTCCCAAGGTAAGTGGTGTTGATTTGCTATTTGGCAGATTCTGTGGCTCCTCTAATCCTCAACCAAATGTCTGGCCTAGGTTCTTGCAATGAATATTTATAGAAAAATCTTTCTGCCACTGGCATATCTCAAAATCAGATTTCAACCAAAGAAACTGAATATACTTACTGTGTCATAAGGAATTGGCTTTTGAGACTGTGAGCTAGTTAAGCAAGCCCGAAAGTCCACAGAGCAGGTAGTAGATAAGGCAAACTCTTGAATGTGCTGTATCCCCATGGGACTGGGCTGAAGCTTGTCCACAGGGAGTCAGGAAGGAAGAGTCAAGAGGAAAGGAGAGCAATGACAAACTCAGCTGTGCTTTTGAGTCACCGAACTCAGGAGAGACTTAGGTCTCTCCTCAGAAAGGTTAGCTTTGTTGAGGTGCAGCAGGACCTGGGAGCCCAGATCATTGCAGCTCTCAGCTCACAGCAGCGCCCACGCTGGAGATGACGGTCAGGGAGGAAGTCCAACACAGCCCAACGTAGAAGAACCAGAGGCTCAGGAGTGCTCAGCCCTGAATGTATCACTCTGCATCACATCTGTAAAATTCCCCCAGCCCTGAATGTATCACTCTGTATCACATCTGTAAAATTCTCCAGCCCTGAGGCTCAGGGAGCGTCTTGTAAGATTGTAAGAGCCAGAGGTGGTGGATGACTTCAGGCAAAGTGCTTTCCCGACACAACAGGGCAGTTGCACGTATGAACTCACAGCAACAGCAGGCCTGAGGCCTGTGGGAGCTCAAGCCAGACAAAATCCCAGCACGGAAGGGGCAGGTGGCTATGCAGTCCCACCCTTCACCTGAGGAGCTATGCACAGTTAACAGCTGCTGGGAGAGGGAGAGTCAATTTTCCTTAAGCATGTGGCCCTGGTAGGTCAACCACATTTCAGAGCAAGCCCTACTCCAAAGAGGAGTTGGGCGACACAAATTGAACTCAGTTGTTTTAAATTTAGAGAGAGAGAACAGGAAGGTGGGTGAGGATGTGTGGGTGAACCTGGGAGGAGTTGAAAGACAGAGGTGAATATGATTAAAATACATTGTATGAAATTCTCAGAGGACTAATAAAATATTTAAAAGATAATAATAATAGCTTTATTGAGATACAATTCACATAAAATAAATATAATTTACCTGTTTAAAGTTATTAGTTCAATTGATTACAGTATATTGCCACAAGGCGTTTGTCTTAGGGTTTTATTGCTGTGAAGAGACACCATGACCATGGCACAACAACTCTTACCAAGGAAAACATTTAATTGGGGCTGGCTTACAGTTTGAGAGCTTTAGTCCATTATCATCATGGCCGGAAGCATGGTGGCACGCGGGCAGACATGGTGCTGGGGAGGTAGCTGAGAGTTCTACATCTGGATCTGCAGGCACTAGAAGAAGGGAATAGTGACATACTAGCCAGGTCTGAGTTTCTGAGACCTCAAAACCCACCCTGTGTGACACACCTCCTCCAACAAAGCCACACCTACTCCAACAAGGCTACATACAGCTCTTAACAGTATCACTCCCTATGTTCCAATGGGGGCCATTTTTATTCAAGCCACCACAGAAAGGACCTTCCACAGATACCAAAATCCATACATAGTAAAATTCCTCGGATATAATGGTACAGTATCTACATATAATCTATGCCCATCCTCCCATGTAACAGCGGTTCATTTCTATATTACTTAGAATATGTGATAAAATAAAAAATAGGACACTAATGGTTGTTATTCTATACTGTTTAAAAGACCATAAATGTCTAAACATTTTAGCAGAGAAACATTGTTTTAAAAGATTTATTTATTTATTTATTTATTTATTTTATGTGTATGAATGTTTTTCTATGTGTATGTCTGTGTACCATGTCCATGCCTGCTGCCCATGAGGGTCAAAAGAGGCATCATATCCCCAGAACTAGAGATACAGAGAGTTGTGAGCCATCATGTGGGTGACTGGAACCAAACCTAGTCTTCTGCGAGAGCAGCAAGTGATCTTAACAGCTAAGCCGCCATTGTCACCACAATCCATGTTAGAGAAGGTTTCATCCTGTGCCTACGCCTCCTTCCCTACCCACCCTCTCCAATCTCCACACCCAAGGCCACACCAGCCACATTTTGTGTCTTTAGAGCCGTTGAATTAAAGGACCGGTACAGTCGGAATCAAGGAATGTAGTTGGAGGCTGCTTGTTCATTCCCAGGTGCCCAGAGCTGAAATAATCACATAGAAACTGTGTTAATTAAAACATCACTTAGACATATTGCTAGCTAGCTCTTATATCTTAAATTAACCCATTTATATTAATCTGTGCATCATCATGAGGTTGTGGCCTACCGGCAAGGTTCCAACAGGCTCCTGCAGCTGTCTTTGGCAGCTACATGGCGTCTTCCTGACTCTGCCTTCTTTTCTCCTCTATCTGCTTGGAATTCCCATCTTGCTTTATTCTGCTAAGTCACTCGCTGAAACAGCTTTATTCATTAAACAATAAAAGCAACACATACACAGAAGGACTTCCCACACCATTTCCTCTTTTCTGTTTAAATAAAAAGGTTTTAACTTTAGCATAGCAAAATTACATATATACAAAACAGGTATCAAACAAGAATTACAGTTACAATATTTATATCTACTTTATCTTTTATCATAACAAAGGAAAACTATAATTATAACTATCTATTCTTCAACTCCATAAAAGACTCCAGAAGGATATAATGTTACCTAAGTAAACAGGAAGTGCTTGTAAGCAACTTCCAAAACTCTAGATTTAACAGAGACATCTCACTGCCTGGACAGTCATCCAAAGATCTTCTGTAACATTGGGACTACAAGCTTGACTATTATAGGTGATTATCTATCAACCTGTATTTCTTAATTATTCAGTACATTTTAAAATGAGCTGCACAAGCCCAATACCTTAATCAAGAGCAGAAATATACATATAACAAAATTGACCTTAAATTTATGTCAATAGACCAAGATCCATACCAATACAAAGTATTCATCTCTATATCATATCCCCCTTTAAATGTAAACAAACATTTATAAACAATATTTGGGAATTTGGGCATAGTTCTCTCCAAACTGCTTCCTGCTTTTTGTTGGGTGAAGTATTTTTTGGTGTTCATGGATAACTTTTAGGTGGTCTTGGTCCATTAAATCTTATAGCCTATAAGGAATTAGCTTTCTAACCTCTGTGGAAACAAAAGCAGAACCTCTTTTCCAAAGCAACATATCCTTAGACCCAAATTTTGATGTCAAAATACCTTTAAATCATATATGTTGGTTTAGCCTAGCAGTCTGTACAATGAAATATCTCTCTGTACTTAGCTCATTCCCAGTCAAAAAATTCAAAGAAGACACAATAATATACATAATCTAGACTCTGTGTATTTTCCATTTTTTTTTACTCCTTTAATCTATGACTGTCTGTACTCTTTTATATTACTTTTACTGTCTCTTTACTCTTTTTCTTCTCTCTCCCAAACCTACGTATATTTATTTAACACTGTGATCCATTTAGAGGTCATTTTTTTTATCTGAATCTGTCTTTATTGCATATCTGTAATCCTTCTCTGACCAGGACCGCTTTTTAAAATGCTAAGCAGCATGGCTAAGACTAAGGCTGCCGCCCAGTCTAACATGGCAGGGGCATGTTCACTGCCTCTACAAGCTGTGCACACCATCCCAGTTCCAGGTATGCAGTGGGTCTATGCTGCACCATTAAGCAGTTTATAACATGCTGCTTACAAACACCATTTAAGTGCTCAGCCTTCTGAAAGAGCCACAGCTGTTTGTGCAACTAACACGAACCAGGAAGGCCGCCCCTAAAGAAGCCAAGCAGCCTTCACTGCCAATGCTGCCTGAGTCAGGAAGACCTCTCTTAAGGGAACCATGTGCCCCTGCTCACCACCAGCAAACAGAGCCCATCTGAAAAACATGCAGCTACCAAGAAGCCATGCTTAACTCTGTTCTTTTGTGTCTAGAATTACTTCCTAAGCTCTCTCAGGTTTATTTATTTGTTTGTTTGTTTGTTTGTTTTTCAAGACAGGGCTTTTCTGTAGCTTTGGAGCCTGTCTTGGAACTAGCTCTTGTAGACCAGGTTGGCCTCGAACTCACAGAGATCCACCTGCCTCTGCCTCCCGAGTGCTGGGATTAAAGGTATGTGCCACCACTGCCTGGCTGCTCTCTCTGATTTTATGTGGATGTAGTTGACCACATTGGCACCATTCTGTTGGCAGAGGATGCTCATTCATTTCCTGCCTGCCCAGACCTGAAGTAATCACACAGAAACTATACTAATTGCAATATTCTTTGGCCAATTACTTAGGTGTATTGTTAGCTAGCACTTGTATCTTAAATTAACCCATCTCTATTCTGTGCATCACCATGAGATCATGGCCTACTGGCAAGATTCCAGCAGACTCCCATGGGCATCTCTCTCCTTCAGTGGCTACATGGCGTCTTCTTGACTCTGCCTTCTTTCTTTCTCTATATGCACCTTGCTCTTTTCTTCTAAGCCACTGGCCAAAACAGCTTTATTCATTAACCAGTAAAAATAACACATATACAGAATGACTTCCCACACCAAAGGAATATAATATTTTCATTAGGGTCTTTGTTTTTATTTTATGGGATGCTATCTGGTGGATATAAGCTTCATGCACAGAATCACTGAGCTGTATCCCCATCCCCACATGTAAAATCATGTTAATTTAAAACAGAAATAGTTTTCATAGTTCTCTTTCTAATTCAGATGCCATTTTTTTTTCTTAAAAAAATGGCTTGCCCAATTTCTATGGAAAGAATGTCTAATGAAATGTTCACTTAAATTGATGAGACTAATCTAGGCATGGTAGGCCAAGCCTGTAGCCCCAGCTATGTGGGAAACTGAGGTGGGAGCATCAAGGGAGTCCAGAAGTTGGTCACCAGCATGGGCAGCACCCACCTCAAAAACAAAAGGGAGTAGGAGAGAGAGGGGGCTGCTGTTTTTGTCTTATCCCCAATTTTAGGAAAAACACAGTTTTTTTTTATTATGATGTGTGAGCTGGCTGTTGGCTTTACTTTTCTTTTTCTTTTTTTAAAGGTTTATTTATTTATTATGTATACAACATTCTGCCTCCATGTATGCCCACACACCAGAAGAGGGCACTAGATCTCATTACAGATGGCTGTGAGCCACCATGTGGTTGCTGGGAATTGAACTCAGGACCTCTGGAAGAGCAGCCAGTGCTCTTAACCACTGAGCCATCTCTCCAGCCCCGGCTGTTGGCTTTTCACAGGTGTCCTCTAATTTAGGTGGAAAGATTCCCTTCTACTGCTTTTATCTTGAAAAGGTATTGGGGGCCCTAGAGGGGCTCAGCTGTTCAGAGCACTTGCTGTCCATTCTGAGGACATGGGTTTGACTCCCAACACCCACATCAGATGACTCATAAATGCCTATAATCCAGCCCCAAGGGATCTGAGCCTTCTCTGAACGCCATAAGCACCTGCACTCCCATGTGCACATCCGCACACAGGCACACGCACAATTTAAAAATAAAATAGAAGCACTGACGTTTGTCAAACATGCTCATATATTTTTATTGCTCCTAAATTTATTATTATTAGTATTAGTATTATTATGTGTTGTGAAGCCCCATATGCATGTGGGCATACATGCCATAACTCTGGTGTGGAGGTCAGGGAACAACTTTGTGGAGATGGCTCTCTTCTTCCACCTTTACGTTCCTTTTGGGAAACAAAGTCAGGTTACCAGGTTTACACAGCAAATGCCTTCACCTATTGTGATGTGGGAATCCCCTCTGTATGCTGTGAATATGGTTTTTTGTTTTACTCTTTTACAATGGAGATTTTATTGGTTGAGGAGCAAAGTACACAGACATTTCCATTCTTAAAACATGTACCCAAACTCTGAAGAGTCATACATTGTGCTCACGTACCCAAGAGCCATGTGTTGTTTCTCTTTGAGCGTATTCCAAGTGATGTTCCATCCTCACACTTGGCAAGTCTTCCCTAAGACCTCACACAGTCAAATGCTCACAATCCTCAGTCCCACTGACTCAACATTTTGTGCCACGCACAGTGCACACTCCCAAGTTCATCTCTCACAGCACATTACTCCCTTTGTTAGGAAGAGAGACTGCCGTGACCAGACAGTCCTGACGGGGCAAGGGCCCAGGAGTAGGTTTTTAGCCAACAGTTCTACTAGAAACACGAGACTGGATATAACTGAAAATATTCCAGACACAAATGCACAACCAAGACTCCCAATTACCCTTTAGTATGCTTTGCGTTGTAGGATATAAAACTAGACCCCTCTATGAAATGTTATGGTGACCCCTGAGACATCACAACCTCTCCTGATTCAGTATCCTGCTATTTTCTGGTTGTACCAAAAAATAAACAACCAGCAAGTGATTTAACCTCTTAAAAAAATCATTTACACTTAAAAAATGGGATGAGGCAGGATTTCTCCTCACCTTTTAAAAATGATTCTAGAGCTACTAAAAACTCGCAATTACAAAACAGTTGATAAAAATATTCCTCTGGATTATACAAGAAGGGAGGCGGGGACATTGACAGACATTATGGATCGTTAGACTTGGCTTCTCTCTCTTCTACTTCAGAGGCTGGACTCTGGTTTTCAGTCTCTCGGTTTTCTGCAGGCAGATCTGTAGTTTGCTGGTCGGCCATTTCAGCTTGTTTGCCCTTTGCTCCTCTCTTCCTTTTGTTTGCACTTTTTTATCTGATGATTTATCCTTTCTGCGGCCTTTTTCAGCTTTGCGTCCACCTTGGCAGGGGAGGGCTTGGTGCTCCACCATCGCCACTCCATCCGCGCTAACCTTCCTCTTGGGCATTGTGGGGGCGCTAGACGGGAGACCCGTGCACTGCCGAACCTGTCATGGAGCCGCCACTGTGCTGGAACTGCCAAATATGTTTTATTACTATTGGTTAATAAAGAAGCTTCTTTTGCCTATGACAGGGCAGAATACAGCAAGGTGGAAAATCCAAGCTACGATAGGGGTGGAAAGAAGGCAGAGTCAGGCAGATGCCATGTAGCCACCCAATAAACAAGAGGTAACAAACTACAAGCCTCATCATAAAATATAAAATAATAGAAATGGGTTAATTTAAGATGTAAGAGTTAGTTAATAAGAAGCCTGAGCTAAGAGACCAAACAATGTTGTATTTAATATAGTTTCTGTATGATTACTTGGGTTTGAGTGGCCAGGAATGAAAGAGCAGTCTCCACTTCACTACTGAGCTCCCTTGTCAACCTTTGCTTATTACATTGACATTGTTTAATACATTAATTGATTTCAGACATCAAACCAATTTTGCATTTCTGAGATAAATCCTATTTATTTGGCCATAGTGTAAAATGTCTCTCAACACCCTGCTATAAGTGGTCCGTTAGTATTTTACTGAGGATTTTTGCTGCATCTATGTTCAAAAGAGACACTTTCTCCTCTTACAGTGCCTTTGATTTTTTTTCATGATTTTTATTGAGCTCTACATTTTTCTCTGCTCCCCTCCCTGCCACTCCCCTACCCCTTCAATCCTCCCCCAAGGTCCCTATGCTCCCAATTTACTCAGGAGATCTTGTCTTTTTATACTTTCTACTTCCCATGTAGATTAGATCTAAGTAAGTCTCTCATAGTGTCCGTATTGTTGTCTAAATTCTCTGGGATTGTGGCTTGTAGGCTGGTTTTCTTTGCTTTATGTTTAAAAACCACCTATGAGTGAGTACATGTGAAAATTGTCTTTCTGTGTCTGGGTTACCTCACTCAAAATAATGCTTTCTAGTTCCATCCATTTTCCTGCAAAATTCAGGCTGTCTTTATTTTTTTCTGCTGTGTAGTACTCCATTGTGTAAATGTACCAATTTTTTTTTTATTCATTCTTCGATCAAGGAGTATTTAGGTTGTTTCCAGTTTCTGGCTATGACAAACAAAGCTGCTATGAACATAGTTGAGCACATGTCCTTGCGGCACTATTAAGTATCCTTAGGATATATACCTAAAAAGTGATATTAGTGGGTCTTGAGGAAGGTTGTTTCCTAATTTTCTGAGAAATCGCCACACTGACATCCAAAGGGGTTGTACCAGCTTGCATTCCCACCAGCAATGCAGAAGTGTTCCCTTTTCCCCACAACCTCTCCAGCATAAGTTGTCTTCAGTGTTTTTGATCTTGGCCATTCTTATAGGTGAAAGATGGAATCTCAGAGTTGTTTTGATTTGCATTTCTCTGATGACTAAGGATGTTGAACATTTCCTTAAGTGTCTTTCAGCCATTTTAGATTCCTCTGTTGAGAGTTCTCTGTTTAGGTCTGTACTCCATTTTTTTATTGGATTACGTGATCTTTTGGTGTCCAATTTCTTGAGTTCTTTGTATATTTTGGAGATCAGACCTCTGTCTGATGTGGGGTTAGTGAAGATTCTGTAGGCTGTCATTTTGTCTTGTTGACTGATGTAGGAGGGTCTTCTGTATTTGTGTGCTGCTTTCATTGGTTAAATAAAGAGACTGCCTTGGCCTTTTGATAGGGCAGCCCTTAGGTGGACGGAGTAGACAGAACAGAAGACTGGGAGAGAGAAAGCAGTGTGGCAGATGCCATGCTTCTCCAGCCCAAGATGGACACTGATTAGACTCATGCCAGTAAGCCACTACTCAAGTGGCGATACACATTAATGGAGACGGGTTTAAATAATATGTGAGAATTAGGCAATAAGGGGCTGGAGATAATGGGCCAGGCAGTATTTCAATAAATACAGTTTCTGTGTAATTATTTTGGACACCGGAAGCCAGGTGAAACAAAACAAGGGGCCCTGCGCCGAGAGCCGGGTGCCAGGAACGCAGCCCTCTCCTCCTTACTACAGTTGACCGTGTCCTTTGCTTTACAGAAGCTTTTCAGTTTCAGGAGGTCCCATTTATTAATTGTTTCTCTCAGTGTCTGTGCCTCTGGGGTTCTATTTAGGAAGTGGTTCCCTATGCCAATGTGTTCAAGTGTACTTCCTACTTTCTCTTCTATAAGGTTCAGTGTGGCTGGCTTTATGTTGAGGTCTTTGATCCATTTGACTTGAGTTTTGTACATGGTGATAGATATGGGTTTATTTTCATTTTTCTACATGTTGATATCCAGTTATGCCAGCACCACTTGTTAAATATGCTTTCTTTTTTTCGATTTGATATTTTTTGCTTCTTTATCAAATATCAGGTGTTCAAAGATGTGTGGATTGATATCCGGGTCTTCTATTCAGTTCCATTGGTCCTCCGGACTGTTCTTATGTCAGTACCAGGCTGTTTTCAGTACTGTAGCTCTGTAGTAGAGTTTGAAGTCAGGGATTGTGATGCCTACAGACAGTGTCTTTGATTTTTACATCAAGCTTCTGAGAATGGTTTGGGAAGTGTCCTTCCCTTTTCTGTAGCTTGGAAGAATGTGTAAGGGATCGGTATCAATCCTTCTGTAAAGGTTTGACAGGATTGGACAATGAAGCTGTCTGAGTCTAGGCTAATCTGTCTTTTAAAGTTTTCTAAAGGACTTCTAAGATCTGCACAAGAGATTCTCTCTTTCTATTAACTTCAAGTCAACCAATTAGAGACTTTGGTAAAATTGCAAAAATTTTCACCATAGAACCTAGACTATGTTTTGTTAAAAACTAGATAAAAGTGTGTGTGTGTGTGTTAGGAGCCTGAAGCTTCTCTCTCTCTCTTTCTCTCTCTCTCTCTGCTTTTCATGGCAAGGTAGCCCTGGCTGACCTTACTCTGTAGACCAGGCTGGCCTCAAACTCACATAGATCCTCCTGCCCTTGCCTCCTGAGTGCTGGGATTAAAGGCGTGCAGCACCACTGCCTGGTTAGTTCTCTTGCAGCTCTCTCACAGAAGGTACTGCTGTGATCTAATCCACAAGAAATATGCAGGAGAGGAATTCTGGGGACTGTAGTTCAGCTTAGACAATCAACCACTTTCCAAGGCCATCAGGCCCAAACCTATAAATGCTTCAGAATTAGCTAAGAATCTGTGACAAAGGGGAACTTTGAGGTCCGCAGCGCCCCCTCACACTTCTGCAGTGACAGTGTGGATGTTTGTGCTGTTACAACTCAGGGACCGAAATTTCAGGGTTACAAATCTACTGAGTTACAACCTCCAGAAAAGTTAATTTCTCTATACCAATATGTCCTGGGATTTGTAGCTGATAACAATTATAAAATAATAATCCAGAGGATTTGGGATACTCATAGCCTGAATCCCAGTGATACAGAGGCATAGACAGGAGCATCCCTGAGGCTTTCTGGACAGTCTAGCCAACTCATGAGCTCCAGGTTGAGAAACAACTGGAAAAAACACCTGATACTGAAAAACACTCTGTCCTCCACATGTGTGTGCAAGCACACGTGTATTCACACACAGAAACAACAATGGTGGTGATATAAACAATACATAGGAATTCAATCAGTAAAATGTGGAAAATTGACCTTGGATTTTCTCTCTCTCCCTCTTCCCTGTCCTCCCCCTTCCACCACTCCCTCTTCCTTCTGCCTTTTCTCTTCCTCTCCCCTCTCTTTCTCCTTGACTGTTTTTGCTTTTGAGACCAGGGTTTCAGCATTCACCCAAGTTGGCCTCAAACTTGTGACTTTCTGCCCTGGGCTTCTCAAGCGCTGAGATTACAGAAGTGTGTCTCCATGCCTGGCCTGGGTTTGAGAGGTTTTGTTTTCGTTTTCAACGCTAAATTGAAGAGAATAAGATGGGCAGGAGAGGGAAGGGGGCCTCGAGGTCCGCGGCGGCCCCCACACTCCTGCAGTGGCAGTGCGGATGTTCAGCCATGCTGTCACAACTAAGAGACTGAGTTTTAATTTAATTTCAGTTCATATGTGTTGGAGTCAGTCACATGTGTCTGTAATATTGAACAACACAGCTATAGACTAGACTGAAAAAGACAGACCAGCCAAATTGTGTGTGTAGACCTTGTGAAAATACCAAGTCAAATAAAAGAACTGTAAAAGAATCATGAGTCAATTAGGAAAATGCACAGGGCTGAGTGATTGTCAGCTCTTGAAGGATGACAAGAGTAATAATGATGCTTCGGAAATAGACTCTTCAAAGTACATTCTAAAGTGATTAAGGGTGGGAGGGGCATGGGTTTATAAAGTGATTAATGGTGGGAGGGGCATGGGTTTATAAAGTGATTAACGGTGGGAGGGGCATAGGTTTATAACAGTCTTTCGAGGGCTAGGGGGAATGATGAAATGGGAAAGCAACGTCACTAGCTGTGAGCAGATAATTGTTGACACTGTCTGGTTGATACATAAGGTGTGGTCTGCTTCTTCTTTTTTTGGTAAGGAAAAGATCTCTATATAGATCATGCTGGCCTTGAACTCACAGAGAGCCACTTGCTTCCTTGTCCCTCAGGTTGCTGGGATTAAAGGTATGAACCACCACACCTGGCAAAGATTTATTTTATTTGTGTGTATTTGTGTTTGTGTGTGTTGGTGTGTACATGTGCATGCAGATGTCCGTAGAGGCTAGAAGAGTACATCAGATCCCCAGGAGCTGGAGTTACAGGGCAATTGTGAGCTGCCCAGCATGGGTGGTGGGACTGGAACACTGGTCCTTTGCAAGGGCAGCAAATGTACTCACCTGTTGAGCCACCTCTCCAGCTCCTGCTTTCCTTTCAAAGAACATGGTTGAAATTTGTATCAACTTTGTTTGTTTTGGTTTGTTTTACATGTTTGGAGAGCAAAGCCAGGGCCTCCTGCCTGTGGATGAACACTCTATGACTTCCCTACAGCCCCAGATTAAAAGGATGGCTTTTATTTTGGTTGGTTTGTTGAGTTCTCCTGAGCAGCCCAGGCTGACTTCCTTCTCTCTTTCTTTCTGTCTCAGCCTCCAGAATGATGGAGTTCCAGGCTTACATCAAAATGCTCATTCCCAAATGTTTTTGAATGCATTTTCTGTGTTTCTTTTCCAATGAGCTACTTAATTTTGTCATCACTATCTTGTTTAGCAACTTGGTGACCGTTTACAGACAAAGATCTAAGAGACAGAGAGATTACATTGCACATCTGCGATCACACAGCTAGTTTGAGTTACATTGCACTCAAATCCAGGAACGGTACCTCCAAATCTAGGGTTCTTCTATTCTAAGACTCTCATCAGGGGTTTATTGAAGAATGCATAGAGAAGAACTAGGAAAGGGGTAATGGCCATTGCCTTCATTCAGGGTGATGGATCTGTAGCACGGGCTTCTCGATAGGAGTTATACCAGCCTCCAGCTGCTAGGAGTTTACAAACCGAGAGTGTTTAACCAGGATGGACTCCGAAGTCCGAGATGTGCAAGGACTCCAGCTGTGAAAGAAGGGTTCTACCAACATTTCTCCATACACCACAGAAGACAGTGAGAAAAGCAAATTTATTATTAAATCGATTGCAGTTGCCTTTCTCGGGACTCAAGATCGTATTATGCACCCTTTTCCTTTAAAACAGAGCATCTGCTGAGAAAGATGAGCCATTAACTGCTGCTTAGAACCTGTTGACACATCTGTTCTCAAATCAGTTTGGTCATGGGTTGCTTTCAGCATTCTAAAGTGCTGAGAGCTGGGATTTCCTTTTACATCTCAAAAAAGATGTCACAGCAGAGGGACAGGCCAGCTAATGCTCTTAGCAAATGTTTTCACTCTTCAATAATTCTAATGCAGAGCGATGTCCTTAAGCTAGTGAATTAACCTGTATCTCTTTAGTAGAAGATAGAAAAGGAGCCATACCAGTTATCACTCGTTGTACCCCACAAAGGAGGTTTCATACAGAAGTCCAATGAATGCCCATCTGGAGGTAAAACTCCATTTAGGTTCATACAGAGGTGAAAGGACCTCACCTGAGCCGTGGCATCCAGTGCCCAGAGACAGCACAGGGAATCACGGGTGTCAAACTCTTAGGTACTATGTTTCATGAAAATGTTAAAAAGTAAAAATGAGAAAGCATCCCTGGTTTCTGAAGAAGCAAACCCATTTTCAGTCTACATCAAGACTTCTGATTTGGGACTGGAGAGGTGGCTCAGAGGTTAAGCACTGGCTGCTCTACCAGAGGCCCTGAGCTCTATTCCCAGCAATGGCATGTGTTTCACAGCCATATAAGATGGGATCTGGTGCCCTCTTCTGTTGTGCAGGAATGCATGCTGGCAGAATGCTGTATACATAATAAATAAATCAATCTTTTTTTAAGGAACGATTTCTGATTCACCACACCTGATACATTCCATTCTTACTTTATAAACTTATTGCCTATTTACACATGATCACTCAGCAGAAGTCATGTCTGGTTAGCCTGTAGGTTTGGAGTTTTAATTGACCTGTAGCTAGGATGCCATGGCACTGTGTAAGGTTATGAATAAGCTTCCGGGGCAGAAACAGCCTGAACTATGGCACAGGTAGGAGTTGCCTGAATCCTCAGGGTTGACTTGATAAGGACGAGAAAGCAGAAGAGGAGGAAAGACACATCAGTCCTGGGACCCAGCAAGTGGACTGCTACTCTACCCTAACACTTGCGAAGGCGGCCTCAATGACTCAGTTTTGGGCAATGAGCAAACACTTCTAGTGAATAGTGTTGAGAGGTTTCCAAAACATGTCTTCTGAATTTAATTTGACTTTACTGTTGGCATCTCTTAGCAACTGGCAAATATAGTAGAATCAAATCACTAGATTTCTGGTTGGTTAGCACCATTTTCTGAATTTCTCCATTGTGACCCAAAAGGGGTAATAATAAAACAAACTGTGTTTGTAAGAAATAATACTTATCACTAAAACTGAATATGACAAGAAAAATCAAAACTGTAAGAAAAAGATATCTTCCAAGCATCACTTGGTAGAGTGTTTGCCTAGCAGTCTAGAGCTCTAGGTTTGAACCTCAGGTGGGGTAGCTGTAATCCCAGCACAAAAGAGGCGAAGGCAGAAGAATGAGAAGTTTAAGGTCATGCTCAGCTATATAGTGAATTTGAGACCAGCCTGGGTTACTTGACATCTTGTATAAAAAAAAAAAAAAAAAAAAACAAACCCAGGCTAGGGTTGTAGTTCCATGAGAGAATGAATCACCTGGCTTTTGTGAAGCTCTAGGTTCACATACCACCGTAAGTATGGAGGTCAAGCCAGGCGGTGGCGGCTCACGCTTTTAATCCCAACACTCAGGGAGGCAGAGGCAGGTGGATCTCTGTGAGTTCGAGGCCAGCCTGGTCTACAGAGTGAGTTCCAGGACAGCCAGAGCTACACAGAGAAACCCTGTCTTGAAAAACCTAAAAGTGGGGGGGGGGTTGAAATTTAATTCATCAAAAATATTCAACTCTGGTGTGGTGTCTCCTAGGCAAGTCCCAGCCCTGAGGAAGCAGAGCAGGACTGCAGTGAATTCAGCGCCAGCATGGGCAACACAGCGCGTCTGAGGACAGCTGAGGCTGCAGAGTTAGAGCCTTGTCTAACAAAACAAATTAAAAAGTGCTCAAGTATGCTCCCATTGGTTCTGTTGCTTTGCTTGCTAGACAGATCCTTCATCCTGCAAGCCCCAGCTGACCAGAGCATCCCATCCTGCTACCGTCTCCTTTCACGGAAGCAGGACAAGTCTTGTCTGCTTCCAAGTGAATGGACAAATATTCTAGCCTCAAAAAATGACTTCCTCTCCTGGGGTTAAAATAAGTTCTAACAATGTCATCTAATCATAAATCACTGGCCTTGCTGAGGCAAGTTTGATGGGCGGGCCCTTCTGTCCTTTATTAGCAACATTAATCAGAAGGCTGGCATGGCTTGTGGACAGTTTTTCTTGGGGAACCTTTGTTGTGAAATGAATCTATTGTACAAAAATCCTCGTGGATTCTGATGTGACTTATTTAAGGCCACCTGCTACAGTTTATTTATTCCGTCTGTTGTTATTTCCTGTCTCGTTTTACCTTGAAGGAAAATAGTTAAGCCTTTGGTGCATATGAGGAGGTTTCTGGTAGACAAATGATCTCCACAACCTTGCAAACTCGATTGCATCAGCTGCAGCCGGGTGGCTTCCTCTAGGGGAGGTGGAGAAGCATGAAATCAGGGTGGTGCACAAGAAGTTTCTACTGAACTTGTAACAGTCCATTCTTTAAAAAGAAAAACGGCTGGACTGGGGAGGTGGCTCAGGGTAAAGATGCCACCAAGCCTGACAGATGACCTAGATTGCTCTCCAGGAGGCGCGTGGTGGAAAGAGAGGAAAGCCAGCTCCACAAATGTCTTCTGGCCTCCAGACATGTGCTGTGGTGCACACACACCTAATAAAAATTTTTGAAACATGCATCCTATTGTGGTTAGGATGGAGTATGTTCCCTGTAGGCTCATGTCTGAACACTTGGACCCAACTGGTGACCTTTTAAAAACTAGCCATCTTTCTAGCCTCATATAAATATTCTTTTTAAATTATCATACATGTTATCATGTTTCCCTCCCCCAGTTCTTCCCAGACCCTCTCCACTTTCCTACCCACACAATTCTAGGTACCTTTTTCTCTTTCTCTTCCAAAAAACAAAAACAACAAAAGCAAGAAACAAAAGTACCCTGAAAAAAACAAAAAGCAAAAATTAAAATCAACAAGCAAAAGACCAGTAAGACAAAAGCAAAAAAAAAAAAAAAAAAACCTGCCAAACAAATTAAAATCAACAGAAATATCACCGAGTTCATTTTGTGTTGGCAGTGGTGCTAGTTTTGAAGGCTGTGGAAGCTCTAGGAGGCGGGGCCTAGCTGGAGAGAATGGGTGTCTGTGGGCTCAGTCTCCTGCAGCCAGCCGTGCCTTCCCACCATGATAGATTGTACCCCTCCTTAAATTATGAATCAAAATAAACCCTTCCTGTCTTAAGTTGCTGTTGTCATAAATGTGTCAGTAATGAGAAAAGTAACTTACACGTATGTATCTATGTAAAGGTTTAAAGGCATGTATTGTGTGTGTGTGTGTGTTTTATACGCAAGCATGTATCTGGACTCAGCATGGCTGATGAGCCCTGGAGCGGGGAGTTGGAGGGCAGCAATGAGAAGTCTTCCTAGAATTTGATAGTGCCAGTTCAAACTCAGTGCACAGGTGACTGAGTCAAACAGGCTCAGTTTAACTGACGAATCTACGGGTAGTTTCAAGTTGGTCCTGAATCGGTGGTCCTCACTGTGACCAGGATGCCTTTTTCAATTCCAGCTAAACCAGATAGTAAACAAGGAATTTTGGATTGTTCCCCAAAAGAAGGGATGCTAGGCAACAAATAGCAGATAGACACTGCAGCTAATTAAGGCTTTGCTACATACGTCAACTAATCCATATCTACATCACCAATGCTGTAATTTACAATTTCCGTGGGCTTAATCGCTTAGACTTCTGAGAGAAGCCCATGTCTCTGTCCTCAAGGTAACCCTGTCTTTAGAACCTCCCTCAGTTTCTGTCACATGGCAAGCCATCAGAAAGAGCAAGTTGTAGACAGAACGAAGTAGCGTTCCTTGCAACTTCACTCCTAAGCATCAGCTCCACATCAGAAAAAAATGTTAGGTCTAAATGCATATAACCAGGGCTATCTCACATAATGCAGGACTAAGAGAAGCGCGTCTGGTGCGTTAGGAGACAGGTGACTTTTAGAGAAACTGATGGCTCTTTTCAACATTTGCTGACATTGTTTTGGGCTGATAGAAATGATTTGATAAAACTTGTACATTCACTTAGAATGGTTGCACCAACGATGGAACTTAAAGTATCCATTTACACTGTTACTCAAAAGGAACTTAGATCCATACTAATTTCTTTTATTTTTCTTCTTCTTTTTCTTAAGGCTTGTTTGGTCATCACTCCACTTCTTGTATACTTGTATAATGGAAGTTGTCAGGTAAAAATCTTTGATGCTTCATTTTATGTAATTTTCAGATATATAATTGTCTTGATTTTTTAAAAGTATGTCCTAGATATAGTATAGCCCCAGCTATCGATTGCATGGAGATATATTAATTATTGTTAGAAATTGGTAGTAGCTCAAAAGTAGAGTGTTTGTCTATCATGAGTTTGACCCCCAGTCCTGTAGAACAAACCACAACAAAATTAAATGCCATTTATGTGAAGTTTACATTTAGCTGGACATCCTATATTTTAATTTTCTGGAGTTCTATGCATGTTAAGATCTGGCCACGCAACAGATAATTCCAGGAGCTTACAACTATTTTGAGTTAGCTAGTAGATAAAACCCTGGGTTTCTTGAAGTATAAAATACATTATTGGATTGCTTGGTTTTTTTTTATCTTCTTTTTGCTTAAGGAATAATTATTAGCAGTTATAAAATAAAGTTCTGCATTTTGGTGGGATTCCTCTCTGTATGCTGTGAATACCATTGGTTAATAAAGAAATTGTCTTGAGCCTGTGATAGGGTAGAACAGAGTTGGGAGGGGGAACTAAACTGAATGCTGGGAGAAAGGAGGTGGAGTCAAGGAGAAGCCATGGAGCCACCACCAGAGACAGACATGGTGAAACCTTGCCAGCAGGCCATGAACCTCGCAGTAAAATATAAAATAATAGAGATGGGCTAATTCTAGGTGTAAGAGCTAGCTAGCAATATGATTAAGTAATTGGCCAAGCAATGATTTAATACCATTTCTGTGTGATTATTTCGGGGCTGAACAGCTAGCAACAAACAAGCGGCCTCCTTACAACACTGCATGACCACCACCCAGGCTAAGCACTGCAAGGGACACTGCCACACCTCTGCAGCCCTCTTTGTTCCTATCTTAGTCAGTATTCTATCAAGGCAGCTCTATAAGTGAAAGCATCCAATAGAGGCTGGCTTACAGTTCAGAGGTTCAGTCCATTATTATCACAGCAAAAAGCAGGCAGCAGGGCTGGTTTACAGTTCAGAGGTTCAATCCATTATCAACACAGCAGAAAGCAGGCAGCAGGGCTGGCTTACAGTTCAGAGGTTCAGTCCATTATCATCACAGCAGGAAGCAGGCAGCAGGCAGCCAGGCTTGGCGCTGGAGAGGAAGCTGAGAGTTCTACATCCACATCACCAGACAACAGGAAGATAGTGTGACCCTGGACCTTTCTGGAGCATCTGAGACCTCCAAGCCACCCTATGGGCTTATGGAACCATTTTCATGCAAACCAACAGTCTTTCTCCATCCCCTTAAGAGCAGCTACTGTCCGGATTTCACAGGACAACAATAACTGTTCTTTGGTATTTTTTCTTTTCTTTTGTTTGTTTGTTTCTTTTTTTAACTAATTAATGTTTTTCATTTATTTTACATCCCAACTACAGACTCCCCTCCCCCCTCCCCTCCCGTTCCCTCCCCACACCTTCCCCTGTCTGGCATTTCTTTAACATTAACTATCCATGTGGATATCCCTAAGTACATTTATCTTGAATATTTTTGGAACTTTATATAAAAGTTTACATATGAATAATATTTAGACATTTCACTCAATATTGTGTTTATAAATTTTGTACATGTTAATAATACATGCAGATCTCTTAGCCTCGTTCATATGGCATTCCTATCTGTCAGCATAATGTTCATGGTTTATCAGCCCATATGTTTAAGTGTACTATAATGAGCTAAAATAATTTTTTTTTGAAAAATAGATGTTCCCACTACTCAGGAAAATTGCTCACACTTAGCACTTCTTGTGACGTTTTGTTACTGTGTTCAATAACAGGGAAAAGGTTTATGATTCTTTATGCCTCTCATTGATAGTTATTTTATTTTTTAGCTATTTAGTTATTTTTCCAGTACTGTGGATCTAAATACTTGTTTTCATTTGGGAGGGAGAGGTTTTGTCAGCCTTAGCTTTTTCACAAATTTGAGCCATCTTGGGCTACATGAAACCCTGTATCAAAAAGAAGAATTTTAAATTTTTACTGATGTGCTTTATGTGTGTAGTAAAATATACACATATTAAACATATAGTTTAATGGTTTTTCATAAATACATGATATATCTTTAACACAATATCTTACATCCGTATATTTCCTGCTGCTGTCTACACACTGTCAAGTTTTGAACGGATATAATCAGGATTGTGTGCGCTGTTTGCTAGACCTGGAGGCGCCCCCTAGGTGAGTCCACTGCACTGCTACTTGGTCCCTTTAAAGAAGAGCTCAAGAATAGAATTCCAAATGAATTGAGACAATATAGCTTTTGTCGCAGGTAATGATGAAAGCAGATGAACTGATCTATGTACTAAGAAAATAAGATTTACTTTCCAAAAACAGAATTTAAAGCCAGCCATGGTAACTTGTATCTGAAATCCTAGTATTCAGGGGACTGAGTCGGGGGATTGCTGGAAGTTGGAGGCCAACCTGGGCTACGTAGTGAGTCTGAAGCCAGTCTGCACTACAAAGTGAGAGATTGTCTCAAAACAAAAACAAACCAGAAAGAAAGATCAGCCATATAATGACATCACATATATTTATAATAAAATTAAATGTGTAGACTAATTAGCACACAAAGCAAAAATGGGGTGAGATAGGAAAAGCCTGTAACCCCAGATGTACCTCAATTTCTGCTTTAAACATGATTTTGGCAATGGGTTTTGCCAGTGCACTGATGTGCTATGGCCTGTTTTCTGATGACCTGTGTTCATCTTCCTCACATGGAAGGTAGGGAGGCATTGCAAATATCATCCCTGTTAGCTGTAAAATGCCTTGAGTTTGAAGATATATGGAAATGATAAGATTACAGGCAAGTAGTTTGCTCTAACTTTTGGACTTGCTGATATAGTTTTCATTATCATCTATTCTGATGACAAATGCCTGTCATTTCCTATTGAAATGATGCTAGTCTAACTACTGTGGCAGTAAAATGTGCACCAGTTTTGAAAAAAAATATTTGCTAGTATGGTGTTACTCTGAAATGCCTCCCATGGGCTCATAATTTGGACACTTATTACACAGCTGCTGGCTCTATTCAGGGAGGCTGTGGAACTCTGGAATTTTGGATATTTTCCCTAAAGAAGGGATACCGGGCAACAAAGAGTATAGGGGGAACATATAGGCTGGCACAGTAGGTCATTGGGATTAGGCCTTTGAACACCATCTCTGACCCCTGGTTCCTTCCTTACTCTCTACTTCTGGCTCCGCTGTGATGTCAATGGCATCCACCACACTGTGTTGCCACTGTGAACTGCCATGATGAACTGAACCCCGCTGAAACCATGAGCCCAAATAAAATTTCCTTAGGTTGTTTCTGTTGAGTACTTTGGTCATAGCACTACAGAGGAACTAATGTGCTCACTAAGGCTCGCAATCCTAATAGGATTTTCTAGTGCTGTTCAGGAAGGACAGAAGGAGAATCCAAGCACTGAGAGCTTAGTGGACACTAAGCAGAGGTGTACAGATGGCGCATCCAATGATTAGACAGCTGCCTTTGGGATGGGCACTACTGATGGCATGGGACAATGGTCTGTATTCTGTCAATTATATTTTAAATAAATGCTGATTGGCCAGTAGCCAGGCAGGAAGTATAGGTGGGACAACCAGACAGGAAGTAGAGGCGGGTCAATGAGAACAGGAGAATTCTGGGAAGAAGGAAGTCCTATTCAGCAGTCCTGACCCAGCCACAGAAGAAGCAAGATGTAACTGCCTCGCTGAATAAGGTATTGAGCCACGTGGCTAACATAGACAAGAATAATGGGCTAATATAAGTTATAAAAGTTAATAAGAAGCCTGAGCTAATGGGCCAATCAGTTTATACCTAATGTAGACATCTGTGTGATTTCTTTGGGACTTAACGATTGTGGGAACCAGGCAGGACAGAAAACTCAGTCAACATACTGAGGTGACGGGGATGAAGAAACAGCAGATGTACAGAGAAGCTGGGAGCAGGAGGGCTGTGTGCTAGGAGAGAGTTACTAGCGGCCCTGGAAACTCAGTGAGTTTACTCTTTGAGCTGAATGAAGAAGTGAGCTAGCCAACCTTGGTAGGTTTCTGTCAGGGAGCAGTCATCCTGGATGAGGAAACAGATGGAGGAAGCACGACACACCCATGCTTATGTCATGAACCCATTCACACGAGTACACTTGTTCTCCACAGTCAATCATATTCTAAAGATTTATTTTATATTTAATTGTGTGTTTGGGGTGGGTATGTACATATAAATGACAATGTCCAATGAGGCCAGAAGCATTGGATTCCTGGAGCTGGAGTTACAGATGGTTGTGAGCCACCTGACATGAGTGCTGAGAGCTGAACTCAGGTCCTCTGCAATATTACATGCTCTTAACTACTAAGTCCCCTCTCCAGCCCTATTGCTAACAATGCTGTAATGCAAATAGCTCTAGGTCAAACCACAGACTCTGCAATATGGCTAATCCCTCTGAAATACTGTCAAAGTTATTTTTTTTAAAACATAGCAATAGTTATTGAAAGGTAGCCCAGTGATTAAGAACGCTGTCTGTTCTTCCAGAGAATCTTGGTTCAGTTCCCAGCACCCACAGAGTGGCTAAAAACTGTCTGTAACCCTAGTCCCAGGGGATCTGACGCCCTCTTCTGCCTCCATGGACAACACTTGACTGTAGTTCACAGACTCACATGTAGGCAGAACATCCATACACATAAAATAAAAACAGATAAATCTTTACAAAACCATAATTGTGGAAAACAATTTGAATATCATTGACATATTCCAAATTTTGAGAACTACTCGGATTTAAATTTCCAGAAAATTTGAAAGAAAGAAAATTGTTCCTCAAAACTTGGAAAACAAGCCAGGTTCTTTCTAAGACAGCTTCAGAGATGTTCCAGACTCAGCATCAGAGACAGAGCACAGGGCTGCAGAGCCACGGGAGTGCTCACAGACAGAGCAGTGGGCTGCAGAGTCACAGGAAGGCTCACCGACAGAGCAGTGAGCTGCGGAGCCACGGGAGTGCTCGCTGACAGAACAGTGATCTGCAGAGCCACGGGAGTGCTCACAGACAGAACAGTGGGCTGCAGAGTCACAGGAATCCTCACTGACAGAGCAGTGGGCTGCAGAGCCACGGGAGTGTTCACTGAAGATCTTCTGGTGACAGAATCGGGGCCAGAGAGGGAATTCAAAGTCTGATTGGCAACAACTTTAAGATTTGGACCAAAAAAGAGGAAAAAAAAAAAACCAAACCACTAAACAAGGGACAGTGGGAGAACCCTGTGGGTAAATGGGCAAATATACCTGTCACTAAGGCTGATGACCTGAGTTCAATCCCCCAAATCCACAAATTGAAAATAGAGAACTAAGCCAGGCGGCAGTGGCGCACGCATTTAATCCCAGCATTGGGAAGCAGAGACAGGGGGGATCTCCGTGAGTTCAAGGCCAGCCTGGTCTATGAAGTAAGTTCCAGGACAGGCTCCAAAGCTACAGAGAAACCCTTATCTCCGAAAAAGAAAAAAGAGAAAAAGAAAAAAAAGAGAACTGACTCCCATAAGTTGTTCTCTGATCTCCACATATGTGCCATGGTATATGCAAACACACACACACACACACACACACACAATAAATAAATAAGTGTTTAAAAAATACAAACAAGGTATCTTGTAATGTTAAAAGGGAGAACTCACAATGAAGCTACACCAAATAACATAGCATCAACATTCATGAGGCAGAAGTTATGAAGGCGTCTAAGAAGAGCTCAAGTCTCTTCATTCGTGTCAGTGCAAATAGATGAAAACAGTCACACTGAAGAAATAAGTGGAATAATAGCTTCAATAGCCTGAGAGAAATATTTTTAACACAGTATCATTATTAATTAAGCATGAGGCCAATATAAAATAGTTTGGGAAGTAAAAAAAAAAAAAAAGCAAGTATAACATTCACTCCCTCCTCAGAAAAATCACTCAACAATAATGGCAATTAAATGGAACTAGAAACAATAAGAAATGAAATTTCTTAGAAATTTCTTAGATTTCTTAATTTTTTTCTTAATTTCTTAAATTTCTTAGTAAACTCTTAGAATTTTTTTCCTTCTAAAGTAGTTTAAATCATGCTATTTGATTTATAGAGATTATATGTATTTAATTATAATATTATATGTACAGACTATTTTTCCACTTCTTTAGACTTTTGGAATATACATGTGTATGAGTGTTTTTGTTTATCAGTGTATGTATGTGCACACTGTGCATGACTGGTGCTCTCAAAAGTCTCCCTGGACTGGAGTTATGAATAGTTGTGAGCTATTATACAGATGCTTGGTGTGGGATCCCCTCTGTATGCTCTGAATATGTTTTATTACCATTTGTTAATAAAGAAGCTGCTTCAGCCTATAGCAGGGCAGAATATAGCCAAGCTAGAAGAGACATAGAGAGAGTAGGCAGAGTCAAAAAGACACCATGTAGCCACCGAAGGAAAACGATGTCTGCTGGAACCTCTTGCTGGTAGGCCATGACCTTGTGGTAATGCACAGATTGATAGAAATGGGTTAATTTATGATGTAAGAGTTAGTTAAAAAGAAGCCTATGCTATTGGCAAGTCCATTCCTTCACTGGCATTAGACCCTACGTCTTTGGGGTTTTGGCATATCCTGAAGACCAGCTGAGACATCTAGTCTCGTGGACTGAATGACAACTAGATTCTTGGACCTTCTGTTTGTAGACAGCCACTGCTGCACCAGCTGGAACTTAAGCTGTAAGCCACTTGATTCTGTATGTTCTGTTCCTCTAGAGAATTCTAACACATTATTTAAAGCCAATGAAGCAACCAATAAAACAATGATTAAAAATAATAAAATACCAGTAATAAAAACACAGAGGACGTGGGCACTATGGTGCCCGCCTATACCCTCAGCGTTCAAAAGGCAGAAGGAGGGGGCTCATGAACTCCAGGGCACCTTAGGCTAGCTGGTAAAAACTGAAACAAACAAACAAAATCAGCATCCAGAGGTTGAGAGATAAACCTAACAAAACTTCAAGTGTTAATAGAGGAAAATCAATCAATTTATTCTATGTGAATAAAACTATCTGATAAAACTTGAATAGCAGAGATATATTAAACTAAAAGCAGAGACTATCACCATCAGTTAATTATAGAAATGAATCACAGACTAGGAGAGTTAGGCAAAGTAATGAGATTTAATTTTTCCATATTAGGCTTGTTTTATTCTATTTTTATGTTATATGAATGGCAACACTTTACTAACAAAATTAGAACAATTAAAAATAAACAAGGCTATTTTTAACACATCGCCTCATTGGTATTTATAAGATACAGTTAATAAAGAATTCATTAAAATATGCCCATGGGCACTAGGTTTTCACTTTGAAAATCCACTGCTAAATCTGTTCCTGTATTATAAACAACTGCTAAAATATTCAAGAAAAACTCCTGGGGTCAGTCAGATGGCTCAGTGGTTAGAGGCACTTGATGCCAAGCACCAGGGGCCTGAGATCAAGCCTTGTGAACCACAGCGTGAAAGAAAACTGATTCCTGTAAGTATCCTTTGTCCTCCACAGGCACAACTATTTGGACTGTGCAAATAAATATACAGAAAAGAAAAACTCCTTGCCTTTCTGCAAATGAACAATGTCCTCCAAAAGAAAAACAAATTTTAACTATAACTTGTTCATAATGTAACAAAAATTAACAGGAGTAACAGAAATGAGCACGCAGTCTTTTGGAAAAGGAAATCATTTAGTCAAAAGGCAATCATGTTATTTGATCCAGTTGGACTTTATTACTATTATAACAAGGCCCCTGTACCTTCTAGGCTCCCAGACCTTGGCACAACTGACGTCATGATGGAAGCACCATTCAGGCCATAACATTCAGCATGTAGACAGCATCACCTGCTGAAAATGAGAGCGAAGACTTAATCCACCAAAATCCATAGTTCTGGGCAGCTCTCTGAATGTACGAACCTTGCTTTTTGGCTTCCATAGTTCCTCTTCTGGCTAACTTCTTGTTCACTGAAGTACGTCAACCCAGGATGGTTTTTGTGTTAAAGGCTCACTATAAGAAAGGCTTGGGACTGCAGTAGGTTCCTGAACACCTAGTGTACTCACTAGCAGGCTAATAAAGACCGTCTATTTAAACCCACGTCCGAGGAGTTGTCTCGGGTGAATCCCCCACATTTTTATTTATTTCCGGTGGGTGTGTTTATTATGTGGTTAGAAGTGTGGGCCCAAGCATGCCATGGTACATATGTGGAAGTCTGAGAACTGTAGGGGCATGGAGGTCTCTGTGCTCACAGACATGCAGTGGGGAGACCTGGAATGTTAAGCTCAGCTGTCTTCTGCCCAGAAGGCCATAGTGGATGCACTTTCTAGCCTGGTGACATTCCCCTAATGGGACCTTCCTCTTGACCCCTCCTCGCAAACTTGTCTAAATCTATCTTTGTGTCTATCTTTTTTTCTTCTTTCCTTTCTTATTCTTTTCTTCTTCTTCTTCTTCTTCTTCTTCTTCTTCTTCTTCTTCTTCTTCTTCTTCTTCTTCTTCTTCTTCTTCTTCTTCTTCTTCTTCTTCATCTTTTTGAGACAGGGTTTCTCTGTAGCTTTGGAGCCTGTCCTGGAACTAGCTCTTGTAGACCAGGCTGGCCTCGACTCACAGAGATCCGCACTCCAGAGTGCTGGGGATTAAAGGTGTGCACCACCACCGCCCAGCTCTTTGTGTCTATCTTCATGGAAGGTGTCTCACACACTTTACAAAGAGGTTTGATGTAGTCACGTGTGATCTGTACTCAGCTTACTCTTCCTCACAGAGATTTAGATAGTTTTGCTGTGCCTGTGCGATTGAGTATTAAACATCACAAGAATTTTTACTAGATTACGCTGTATTTAAATACACCTAAAATAAACAACTCCCAAGGTTTGAACCAGCATTGGCTACTGAGTCATTTTGCTCTGAATTGCATTTTTGCCTCCCAGCCCTCATCTCTCTGCTGCTTGTGAAGGCTGCAGAGTCCCCGGCAGAAGACAACTTCAGAGAGTCAGTTCTTCCCCACCATGTGGGACCCAGGTATCAAACTCAGGTTGTTAGGCTTGGCAACAGGCATCTTTGTCCACTGAAAAATTTCACCAGCATGGACTTTTTTTTTTTTTTTGAGATGGACATGGTGGAACACTATCTGGCCAGCGGGATATGAACAGTAGTCCCTGATAAATGTGGGGGAGAGGAATGGAAGGACACAAGAGACACGAGAAATGACGGCAAGACCGGTTTCTGATCAAACTGCCGTTTACTATTCCTCAGAAGCTGTTATATAGCAAACGGCAAGGGTCGGGGGAGGGGTGTCAGGTCTGCTGGAATTCAGGTCTGGAGACATCCCTAGCTGATAAGTAAATACTGAGGGTCTGTGATTGTTGACTAACAAAGGAAATGCTAATTGTTTCTAAAAGCCTGGTGCCTGCAGTTCTCACTAGGCTTGTCCTAGGTATGGAACTTGCCCTACAGAGGTAAATATCTTACTTATAAACTTAAGATGGCTGTAAACAAAACACAGATCTCAAAATACAGGTCTTTGCTTCCGGCAGAACACACTTGTAACCCCAGAACTTTACAGGGGAGGTAGGAGGATCAGGAGTTCAAGACCAGTCTCCACTATGGCCAGTTGGAAGCAAGCTTGGGTTATAGGACAAACAACCACAAAAGTATCCTGACCCTGAGTAAAAGAAAGTATAAGCTATTGTAGTAATTAATCACATAGACTTAGCATGCCGCTCTGTGAGGGACTGGGCGAGTTCTCTCAGTTCTCACTCATTTTTCTCCTCTGTAAAAAGGAGACTTACCCATTGAACATTGTGTAAGATATTTTTTCATCACTGTGGCCAAATTCCTGACAAAAAGCAATGCAAAGCAGGCAAGGTTTACACTGGCTCATGGTGTAGGAGGGCCTTCTGACTATGTGTTGCTTTCATTGGTTGAATAAAGAAAACTGCCTTGGCCTTTTGATAGGGCAGAACTTAGATAGGTGGAGTAGACCAAACTGGATGCTGGGAAGAAGGGCAGTGTGGCAGATACCATGAAGCTCCTGCCTGAGACTGACGCTGGTTAGAATCTTTCCTGGTAAGCCACGAACTTGTGGTGTTACACAGATTGGTAGAAATGGGTTAAATCAAGATATGAGAGTTAGCCAATAAGAGGTTACAAATAATGGGCCAGGCAGTAATTTAATTAATACAATTTCTGTGTGATTATTTTGGGGGTTAAGCTAGCTGGGTAGGACGGATCAAAGGTGCCCCTTGCTCCATACAACAGGCTCATTTCAGGGATGTAGTCCATCTGGGTAGTAAGGCCACGCAGGAGTGAGTGGTGCCACACCATTTTAATAGATGCATACATGCTGCAAATTGCCCAGCCTTGGCAAACTAGAACTTCTGTCATTGTACCAAGACCCCTTCATCTCTAACAAAGGTTTTGTTTGTCTGTTTCAGTTGAGACAACGTCTCCTAGCTCAGGGACAAGATGCCCCTGCCTTAGCTTCCCCTTAGCCACGATTACAGGCAAGCACCACTGCACACCCCTGCCACGGCTCCTTTGGTTGTTTGTCTGTGATTATATATACTATCGTCCTCCAGACTCTTTATATCATTGCAATTTGAGGATCTATCTTGTAAACAGCAAATATCTAGGTTTTTAAATAAAATCTACCATGAAATTGCTAGTTTACTAGTATTTATAGTTACCATCCTTATATATTTGAGATGGTTTCTATCCTCTTAATTTCTAAGTTCAGAGACTAGAGAGATGACCCAGAAGTTAGGACACTCACTGATTTTGCAGAAGAACCTGGATTCAGTTTCTGGTACCTACATGGTGGCTCATACATCTGTAACTCCAGTTCAAAGGGATCTGGCACCTTCTTATGGCCTCTGAGTGTTGACCAAGGTTTCTGTCCTGCCCAGTCCCACAGCGTTCAGTCCCAAAGAAACACACAGAGGTCTACATTAATCATAAACTGGTTAGCCGATTACCTCAGGCTTTTTATTAACTCTTACAACTTATATTAGCCCATAATTCTTATCTGTGTTAGCCATGTGGCTTGGTACCTTTTTCAGTGAGACATTCTCATCTTGTTTCCTCTGCCTCTGGGTGATGACTACAGACTGACTCTTTCTTTTTTCCAGAATTCTCCTGTTCTCATCGCCCTGCCTCTACTTCCTGCCTGGTCACCCCACCTAACTTCCTGCCTGGCTACTGGCCAATCAGAGTTTTATTAAAATATAAGTGACAGGGTTCAGACCATTGTCCCACAGCATCTGAAGGCACCTAGCATGCACATGGTACACAGACAGATACACAAGCAAAATACCCATACACATAAAATAAAAATAAATATTTAATATGCAATCTTAGTTGCTCCATACTTTTCTATACTTTTTTCTTCCTTTTAGATACTAAGAATTAAATCTGAGGTCTTATACACACCAGGAAAAAACGATATCAAATGAGCTATATCTCCAGCTACGTGTGCAATATTATAAAAATTGGATATATGTAAAGTTGTTTTGGTGTTGTTCTTATAATTATTTGTTTCTATCAACTTGACAGCAGTTAGAATTATCTGGGATTTACCTCAGTTGAGATAAATCCTCCATCAGATTGCCTGTAGACAAGTCTGTAGGGCATTTCCTACTGTGGGAATGTCTAACTCTCTGTGGTCAGTACCACTTCTGGGCAGATGGTCCTGGGATGCATAAGGAGGTGAACAAAGAGATCCAGGAGGAGCAAGCCAGTCAGCAGATTTCCTCTGTGGTTTTTCCTTCAGGTTCCTGCCCAGGCTTCCCTCCATGGACTGTGACCAGGAAGAGGTAAGCCCAGTAAACCCTCTCCCCTCCACCCTGCTTTTGGTCAGTGTTTTATCACAGCAAGAGAAGTTTTCAATTAATATTTTTTCTTTTAATTATTTTTATAAGAGACAGCAACCTCATTATGTGGTTTAGGCTGGTCTTGAACTAGGGATTCTCCTGCCTCTGCCTCCAGATTGTTGGGATGACAAGCATTAACCACCAACCTAGCTGTGGAGAGTTGAGTGAGAAAGGTCCCCATATGGTCAGATGTTAAAAATTATTAGATTTTTACTAAAATGCTTATATATTAAAATGCTTAGTTACCTGGGATGGAACTTTTTGAGAAGATTAGACGGATTAGGAGATGTGGCCTTGTTGGAGGAAGTGTCACTGGAGGTGACACATACCATACCAGGCCAAAGCTCTCTCTTTTTGCCTGTAAAGCTTTTAGCTAGTGCTCTAGCACCACATGTGCCACCGTGCTCCCTTCAGCCAGTGCTCCAGCACCACGTGTGCCACCGTGCTCCCTTCAGCCAGTGCTCCAGCACCACGTGTGCCAGCGTGCTCCCTTCAGCCAGTGCTCCAGCACCACGTGTGCCGCCGTGCTCCCTTCAGCCAGTGCTCCAGCACCACGTGTGCCAGCGTGCTCCCTTCAGCCAGTGCTCCAGCACCACGTGTGCCACCGTGCTCGCTTCAGCCAGTGCTCCAGCACCACGTGTGCCAGCGTGCTCCCTTCAGCCAGTGCTCCAGCACCACGTGTGCCACCGTGCTCCCTCACCCCACCATGGTGATAACGGACTACCCACTGAATTTGTAAGTGAGCTCCAATTGAATGCTTTCGTTTATGAGTTGCCTTGGCCACGGAGTCTCTTCGCAGCAGTAGAACGGCGACTAAGACCCCAGTAAGCAGGAGTTTGGTCTGTTCTCTACCTTGTTTTTTTCTCACTCCCCTGTATTTCATTATCAAGAGACACTGATTACAGGTTTTAATGGATGAATGTTCTCCCTTGATCTTTTCCCCACAAATCTCTTTTACATGTTCATGTCTGTTTTGTTCTGTGAACTCTCCTCCCTCGAGCATAGCCAGCTCATCCTTGGTGTACTCAGCAGTAGGCACCAAAGAGTGTCCAGTGCTAGTGCAGGCGGACTGACCCCAGATCAGTCCAAACACAATTTTAGTTAAGAGAAGCAACCATAGCAGAATGGGGGAAACTGACCAATCGAAGCTGGTGGTGTGAGTAGAAATCACCCTGTTAGAAATCTCGCTCAGGCATATGGAACACGTGGTTGTAGAAAAAAGAATACCTGGTTCAGGATCCCGACCCTGGGAGAGGAGTTCGGGGCGGGAGAGCCTCCCAAGTCTTGTGGCACCAATGTAATGGAAAAATTAAAAATGCTGCAGGATCCCCAGCGGCGGCAGGCAGCAGAAATGCTGTAGGTCCCCAAGTAGTGGTAGCAGGCCATGTGGCGGCAGGGCTATCAATGCAGAGGGCACCGAAGCCATGGCTCGGGAGTAACTCCAGTGAAATTCAGTTTTTGTATCACTCCACTGCGCAGTAGCTTTGTGCTTTAGAGGCTCAGATTGGTGGTGGTTCACTAACCTATCAAGGTTACCTTGGGGTTAGGTCATTAGCATATCTAGGCCTGCCCTGGGTTTGGCTTCTACCTGAGCTATAATGTGGCTGGGTTTACTAACATATCAGAACTTGGCTCTGAGGCCCAGCTCTGATCAGGGCTACCTGGTGGCAAGCTCTTGTCTTATAGGCGTTACATTATTCTAAATCACACAAAACGGTTTCACTTATGTTCCTAAAAGTTATGTTTTTGTTTTGTTTGTTGATTTTTCTTTTTTTCTTCAAGACATGGTTTCTCTGTAACTTTGGAGCCTGTCCTGGAACTAGTTCTTGTAGACCAGGCTAGCTTAGAACTCACAGAGATCCACCTGCCTCTGTCTCCCGAGTGCTGGGATTAAGGGTGTGCACCAGCACTGTCCGGCTTCTTTGTTGATGTAAGACCAGGCTATTATCCTGGAACTCACTACACAGACCAGGCTATTATCCTGGAACTCACAGACCTCCAGACTGCAGGATTAAAATTCTGTCCTACCATAGCCAGTCTGGGCTCTGGATTTTCCTTTAAAAAACAAAGCAAAGTTTTTTATTAAATGTTTTAAGATTTTCTTTTCTGCATGAGTGTTTTGCCTGCATATGTATCTGTATCACGTACGTGCCCCCAAAGGTCAGGTCTTCCGGAATTGGAGTTAGAGTTGGTTACAAGCCACTATGTGGTTGCTGGGAACTAAACCTGGGTCCTCTTCAAGGGCAAAAACAGCTTTCCCAGCTACTAAGCAAACTCTCCAGTCCCTAGTCTTAGCATTTTTAAACAAGAAATATTATGTCAATTATCTATTTTTATTTTTCTTTGTGTGGCCTAGAGGTCTCATTGCAGCTGTGGAGGAACAGGCACAATCTGCAGCAAGAGGTTGGCAGAGAAGAGCAAAAGACAAACTTTTACAAATGCTTTCCTAATTTATCTTCCAGTGACTGTAGGAAACCCACCAGCCTATAAATACGAGGTCAGCACAGCCACACTGGCCCAGGATGTTTTTTTTTTGTTTTGTTTTGTATACTGGACATCCTAAGAGTTTAGCCTTAGGCTGGAGAGATGGCTCAGCAAAGGATCTGGGTTTGATTTCCAGCACCCACATGGCCATTCACAACTGTCTGTAACTCCAGTTCCAGGGGATCTGACACCCTCATACAGACCTACATGCAGGCAAAACCCCAATGGACATTAAATAAATAAATTAATTAAAAAAGAGTTTAGCCCATGACTTGGCTTGTATGTGTGTTGTTGTTTTTCGTTGACCTCAATGGCAGCTCTTAATTTCATCGGTTGGAAGCAGAAATGGAATAAATTATTTCAGTTAACCTTACTAAAACCTTTTTCTTTTATGAGCGTGGTTGGTTGCGCCTTGAATCCCAGCACTCAGAGACAGGCAGGAGGATCTCTGTGAGTTTGAGGACAGCCTGGTCCACATAGTGAGTTCCAGGACAGGCAAAACATCATAGTGAAATCCTGTCTCAAAAAATATCAAAGAACAAAAAAGACATTTAATTCCAGCATTTAGGAGGCAGAAGTAGGTGGATCTCTGAGTTCAAGGCCAGCCTAGTCTACAGAGTGAGTTCCAAGGCAGCCAGGACTGTTTCACAGAGAAAACTTGTCAAGAAGAGACAGAAAGAAAGAAAGAAAGAAAGAAAGAAAGAAAGAAAGAAAGAAAGAAAGAAAGAAAGAAAGAAAGAAAAAAAGAAAGAAAGAAAGAAAGAGGCCGGGTGGTGGTGGCGCACGCCATTAATCCCAGCACTCGGTAGGCAGAGGCAGGCGGATCTCAGTGAGTTCGAGACCAGCCTAGTCTACAAGAGCTAGTTCCAGGACAGGCTCCAAAGCCACAGAGAAACCCTGTCTCGAAAAACCAAAAAAAAAAAGAAAAAGAAAAAGAAAAGGAAAGAAAGAGGGAAGGAGGGGAAGGGAGGAAAGAAAGAAAAGAAAGATTTAAAAAAAAGAAAATAAATCTTTTAAGATGAAAGATGAGAAAACGACCTGGAGCGGCGAGAAGAAACGCTGCCCGCGGGCCTCGCCCTCCCGCCCCAGCGGTGCAGCAGCGGTGCAGCGGCTCCCCTGTTTACCGCCTCCCTCGTCGCCTCCCCTCCTAATCCTTCGCCTTCCAAACAATTCAAATGTCGCCCAGAACCAGCCTATCG
This sequence comes from Ondatra zibethicus, assembly GCA_004026605.1. NCBI lineage: Eukaryota > Metazoa > Chordata > Mammalia > Rodentia > Cricetidae > Ondatra > Ondatra zibethicus. Next base: position 70,379 of record PVIU01003986.1, read on the forward strand.
CAAGCCTCGTCCGAGGGGAAGGGGCGGGAGCTTCCGGAAGTGTTGGCAGGAGTCCGTCCAATCGGCGGCAGGCCGCGGGAAGTTTCAGTTCGGGGCAGGCTCGAGTTCCGTCTGCGGAGCTGCGGAGGTCTCTGTTGCGGGATTGTGGGGGGCCGTGTCCAGAAACTGCTTCAGGTAAGAAAGATCGAGCGTTCAGGGTCCTCCTTGGCTGCACAGCAGCTTGAAGATGGCCTGGGCTCCATGATATCTGGTCTAGAGAGATGGCGCAGCAGTTAGGAGCACTTGTGTTTTTGCAGAGGTTCGCTTCCCCAAGGCCAGCCTGATCTACAGAAAGAGTTCCAGGACAACCCGAGATACCCAGAGAAACCCTGTTTCGAAAAAACAAACAAACAAGCAGAGGTTCGCTTCTCAGCTCCCTGTAGCCAGCGTTAGGAGATCCGACACCCTCTTTTGGACATTAATAGGCAGGTACCCACTTTCAGACGCACACACATACACATAAATAAAAATAAGTCTTTGAAAAATTAAAAAGAGGCATGAGAAAACTGTAGTATATTGTCCTAAAGCATTAACGAAAGTATTAGAGATAAGAATCTACCTGGCCTGTAGATCAAAAGATCCCAGAAGTGGCAGCGGCCTCTGCTTTTCCTGAGGACTGTCATTTGTTACCGCCTGTGGTTATTAAGTTGAAAATCTTAAAGAAAAGCTAAAACTTAACGGTGTTTTAAAATACTGGGGAGTATGGTGAGAGCGCATGCACGGGCCGACGTGAGAGCCGCATTTGCTCATCACCCTAAAGCTAGGAGGTAGCGGCTGTTATCAATCTGCTGCTTTAATCACTACGCAGGGTTCCTCTATGGTCTCTTCAGGTCTTGCCGCTAGGTTCCTACTTTCATTTCGCTCGCTGGCCTGTCAGCCACTTAAATCTCTTCTCTCCTAAGTATCTTGTAGTCAGTGTGGAATCGTAACAACAGAACACAAAATAGAATATAAATACTTTTGGAATCTTCGTGGTCCTTATTGTCTTTCTGTGTTTTGCTGAATACATAATCAGTGATCTTTCTAGTCTGGTGGTGCTGCCACATGCCTTTAATCCAAGAACGCAGGAGACCAGAGGAAGGCCCATCTCTGTGAGTTCTAGGATAGCCTGGTCTACAGAGTGAGTCCCAGACAGCCAGGGCTACACAGAGAAGCCATGTCTCCCCACCCTTCCCGCCACCCCCCCAAAAAAACATAAAACAAACAAAACTGATCTTTCTAAGAAAAGGTCTTTACAAAGAATTATTTCTAAGATGGACAAAAATAATGGGGCAAACTGATGAGGTTAACTGTATTACCAAGTTTTGCTTAAATTCTTTCTCTAGTAATTATCTTGTGTTTGCCTTTTTTTTTTTTTCCGTTTGTTTGTGTTTTGGTCGGGAGAGGACTAAAACAAGGTCTCATGTAGCTCCCAGCAGCCTCGAACACCCTGTGGATCTAAGACTGGCTATGAGCCAGCCCTCATGTGTCCACCTCCCAAGTGCTGGGTTTTGGTTTTGTGATTGTGGCCTCACGGTGTTTTGTAGGCTGGCTTTAGCCAGGTGCTGAGATCATGAGAGCTATTCATCACAGTGCATATTACTGGAATGAAAGTGTGGGTGGACTTCAAACCCTATTTCATGCGGTAGCCCAGTCTGGCTTTGAACTGCACTGAGCCTTCTGTGTCAGCCCCCCAATCCCTATGCTAGGATTATTTGTGTGCATGTGTGTACATGCTGTGGAGGCCAGAAGTCAATGGCAGGCATCGCCATCTATGGTTCTTGTCTGGCTAGTCTTAAAGTCAGTTTGACACACAAACCAGAGTTAATCTGAAAGAAGGGAACCTCAATTGAGAAAATGCCTTCATACAATCTGGCTGTAAGGCGTTTTCTTAATTAGTGATTGATGGGGAGGGCTGGGGTAATATCTGGAAGTGTAAGTCAAATAAATCCTTTCCTTCCCAACTTGCTTTTTGTTATGGTCTTTTGTTGCAGCAATAGAAATTTTCACCAAGACAAGTTGGTTCCAGCGTAGTGTGGTATTGCTGTGACAGACCTGACTGTGTTTTGGGGAGGATTGTGGAAAGATTTTTAACTTAGGGCTAGAAAAGCCATTGCATGTCGAGAGCTAAGTGGGCTATTCTGTGGGAGCTTGGAGGATAGCAATGTCGAGAGCAGTGTAAGCCAAACAAATCCCTTTTGGTCATGGTGTTTTGTTGCACAGTAGAAACCCTAAGACAGCTCTCTTCCTAATTTTCTTGAGTTTCTCATCAAAGCTGGAGCTCATTGATTCAGTTAGGCTGGCTGGCGGAAGGGCTTCGGGTAATGAAGTGCCTGGCTCTGCCCAGCTCAGCACTGGAATTGCAGGCACGTGCTGCTGTGCCCACCCCTCACGTGCTGGAGATGAGCAGAGGTTTTCGTGGCTGTGTGGCAGGTACTCAGTGAATTGAGCCATCTCCTCTGCAGACCACTTTTGCTTCCTGAATTGAGAAGAAAGGCACGGGCTCTTTTCTTCTTCACCAGAGGAAGATTAAGGAAGTTGTTCTGTGACGCAACTCTTTACTTTCTCTGCCTCCTCTTTACATGGTGCCTCTTGTCTCTATTCTCGATTATAGCTTTTCTCTGCTTCGTTTTAATCTGTTGAGCAGCTTCCTATTCGGAAACCTGGTAACGTAATAAGTCTCTGATAATGTTCTACGTTCATATTTACTCATTTTTATTCTGGTATGTGTTTTAATATTTTTATTTCAAGGGAGTGCGAAGAGGTATAAGAGATGGACAGAAATCATGATTGTTTTTATTAATTAATTTATTTTGGTCTTCGAGAGAGGCTCTTACTCTTTAGCCCAGACTGTCAAACTCACGATGATCTGCTTGCTTGAGTCTCCCAAATGATGGAATTAAAAGGGTGAGCCAGCCACCACAACCTGGTCTCGGATTTTATTTTAATAATAAAATGAAAATCCATTTAAGTTGGTGTCTGTTTTTCTTTTTTGACAGGATGCCTTTATCCCATTTTGCCAATCGGCTTCGGAAAGACTTAAGCACTGAAATGATTCGAACTAACATTGCTCACAGGAAGTCATTATCGCAGAAAGAAAACAGATATAAGGTATATGAACGAAACAGGCATTTCGGCTTGAGAGATGTCAACATTCCACTGGAAGATAGACATCTTGTTAATATACCTGAGCTGTCTCAAAACCTTGCTCCAGAAAAGGCCAATACCAAAGCGAGTAAGTAAAGATCTTTCATAATTGTAAGTCCTTTTCAGAGTAAGTCAGAGTCGGTCTGGAGAGATGTCTCAGCAGTTCCTGGCACGGTGGCTCAGAACCATCTGCAACTCCAGCTCTTTGGGATCTGACCCCTCTTCTGATTTCCACAGGCTCCTGCATGCATGCGGTGCACATACGTATGTCTGCTCAGGCTTTCATGTACACACACACACACACACACACACACACACACCCCAGATAAATGCTAAAAGCAAAGGGAAAGCTGGTTTAATGCCTGGGAGAAAAAGTTAAAGAACTCCACTGGTCAAAGGAAAATCATTCTGAATAACTCGGTGAAAAGCTTGAAATAAAAGTACTTCCCCTAGAGAAGAGAACAAAGAGGTGATTCTTGCATTTGCCTGGAATGATTTGGGGCCGTGAGGACAGAAAGAACTGAGTAAACAAGAAGGGATATTCTCAGAAAAGATAAAAACAGTGAAAACAGAATGTCTTGGAGGGCATTGTAGGGCTGGAGGAGGAGAACCGAGCGTGACTCCATCTCTAGTTAGGAGGCACTGGAGTCCGGCTTTGTTTGTATAGCAAGTGGTAGAAACTAAATGGCAGTGATGCAGAGCGAAGGTGAGCAGTGAATGAGAGAAGTTCTTAGAAGGTTATGTGTGTTTTTTGTCTATTTTTTTTAACATTTCTTGGAGGGGTAGCATGTGGGAGGTATGTGGGAGTACACGCGTTCTCTGTCAAGAGTGTGGAGGTCTGAGGACAGCTCTGTGGCTTTGTCCTTCTCCATTGGTGGATGCTGTGGGTCCACAGAGCAGACTCATGTCGTTAGTCTTGCTTAGCCAGCACTTCAGTTGCTGAGCTGTCTTCCTGGCCCCTAGAAGTGGTATTTCATAATTCTTCAGGTGTTTGAACCTGGTTTTGTAAAGGGCGGTACTGGGACTGCCGCCTCGTCCGGTTCTCCCCCAGATTTATCATTTTTTGATTCTGAAGAAATGTGAGGGACAAGAACTGGACAAAACACCTAAGAGGTTTTTGTTTCTTCTGACCTGAGGTGAGAATAGTGTGTGTTTGAAGAAAGGAGCCAGGCCTGGTAGTTAGTGTGTTTGGAGAGAGAAAATAGCAGCCTGTTTACTGAGTGTCAGGAAATGGAGAAGGCCGAAGGTCGGGGTTTGAAAGGGAGGCTTCTTTTGTGTGGACTGAGCACAATGAAAATATGCAGGGAATATTGTAGAAGACAACTGTAGTGTTAGAAAAGGGCTGGAGAGATGGCTCAGGAGTTAGGAGCACCGGCTGCTCTTCCAGAGGCCCTGAGTTCAAGTCCCAGCAACCACATGGTGGCTCACAACCATCTGTAATGAGATCTGTGCTGCCTTCTAGTGTGCAGGCAGAATACTGTATACATAATAAATAAGTCTTTTTAAAAAATTAAGAGTTCAATTTTGGACATGTTAAATTTTTCCTTTTCCTTTTTGATAAATACATTTTAAATTAAAATAGAATTACCTCATTTTCCCTTTCCTCCCCCCAACTCTTAGGTACCATCCCTCCAATCCTTCCTATGCCCCAACCCCAAATTGATAGTCTTTCTTTTATTATTATTATATACATTTGCATGTATGTATATATATGTGCAAATATATAAATACAGTCCACTGTTGACATGCTGAAGTTATGCCTATTATGCATGTAAGGAAGGATGATCTTTAGAAAGCAGCTGAGGGACCTTGCGTAGTGGTGCATGTCTTTAGTCCCAGTCTCAGGAAGCAGAGGCTATTAGAGCCATGGGGGCTATATACAGTGAGACCCTGGCTCAGAAGGGGACGGGGGAAGGAAAGCCAGATAGGAGTGGGTTCAAAAGAATGGAAGTTATCATCTAGGATACAGTATTGCTTCAAAGGTCGAACTCGAGTCTAATAAAACCCTTAGATGTAATTTCTGCTCTAGAAAAAAACATGGTTAGGAATAAGTGAAAAACTTGAAATAAGCAAAACAAGAGCCCATCAAGGGCTCACGTCTTAGGTGGTCTTGGGCTGGGCCTAAGAACCTAATTAATACAAGAGACAGTTCACAGAAAAGCTTATAAAATATACATGGGAGAGGTCTTGATAAGGAGAATGAAATTCAGAGAAATGACCAAGGTAGGCAGCTTCTTAGACCAGAAGTCACTAAGCTTGTGAAGGGGGACAGAGCAAGGTGGGCAGCTTCTTAGACCAGAAGTCACTAAGCTTGTGAAGAGGAACAGAGCAAGGTGGGCAGCTTCTTAGACCAGAAGTCACTAAGCTTGTGAAGGGGGACAGAGCAAGGTGGGCAGCCCCAGTGTTGCTGAGAGACACTGAGGCCAGGGAGGTGAAGCTAGAGCTGGTTTATTCAGAAGCTGGAGCCGCCGTGAGGAAGGCTGTGGCCTTGGGCTTTGAGTGTGAGGGACAGCCCTCCCAAAGAATGGTTTGGTTTGGTTTGCAGGGTGATTAGGGATTGAACTCAGGCCCTCACCGTGCTAGGCAGTTAAGCACTTTCCCGCTAACTATAGACTCCCAAAAGAACCTTTTGCTTTTAGAGACCAGGTCTCAGTGGATAGCGCTGTCTGGCCTGGCAATGCTGATGCCAGGCTAGCCAAGACCCTGCATTTTTCTTGCTTCCATCTCTCAAGTGGTCAATGTAGGCAATTGTCAAAAGTTTTTCAGGCTTGTTGCATGTAGGAAAAGGCAGAGTAAATGGCCCATTCTAAAGTTATTTGACTGATTCAGCCTGATGTAATCAGTACATCAATTTTTTTTTTAATGAGCAATGAATACAATTTTCAAAATAATTAAAGCTTGAAAAGATTTGTTTTACAGTGTTGAGGAACTAACAGGACAGGACTTAAAGCATTTCTTGCCATGTGGTGGTGGCACACGCCTTTAATCCCAGCACTTGGGGAAGCAGAGGTAGGCGGAACTCTTTGAGTTCAAGGCCAAGCCTGGTCTATAGAGCAGCAAAGGCTAAGGTTCCAAAGAGGAACCCTATCTCAAAAAAAATAAGAAAAAAGACGCAAAACAACCAAGATTGTTTTGTAATATTTTGCCTAAAATATTTTATGGCCTGTTGTTTGGTACCCTCCTCCCCCTAGAGTCAGAGAAAATGGTTCTGAGTGACCAGCGGAAACAACTCCTTCAAAAATACAAAGAAGAAAAACAGCTTCAAAAATTGAAAGAACAGCGAGAGAAAGCTAAGCGAGGAGTATTTAAAGTGGGTCTCTACAGACCTGACGCGCCCGGCTTCCTAGTCACAGACAACAAGAGCGTGAAAGCTGAGCCGGAAAAGGTACGCTTATGATTTTAACTTAAAACATACAAACAATTCCTTTAACTCTGGAACTAAAAAATAGCTACTTAAAAGTTTAAATTTTAAACTGAGACATGGAATTAATTTTGCTTTTGTTTGTTTAATTCACCTTTTTTTGACTGTTTAAAAGGTTTTTCCATACACCGGGCGGATTACAAGATCAAAGGCCAAAGATCATATGGAACACACTAAGGTATCACTGTGTATAGATAATTGCTACCAAAATAACGTACTGTCTGTTTTCCCCTCAAAAGGTTTTCTCTTTTTTTTTTTTTTTTAAATGTGCTTCTTGGCCGGGCGGTGGTGGCGCACACCTTTAATCCCAGCACTCGGGAGGCAGAGGCAGGCGGATCTCTGTGAGTTTGAGACCAGCCTAGTCTACAAGAGCTAATTCCAGGACAGGCTTCAAAGCCACAGAGAAACCCTGTCTCGAAAAACCCAAAAAGAAAAAAAAAATGTGCTTCTTATGTATACAGTGTTCTGCGTGCATGGATGCTTGCATGCCAGAAGAGGACACCAGATCTCATTATAGATAGTTATGAGCCAAATGTGGTTTGTGGGAATTGAACTCTGGACCTTTGAAAGAGTAGGCAGTGCTCTTAACCATTGAGCCATCTTTCCAGCCCCTCAAAAGTTTGTAATTCCATTTTAAACCGAAAATCAGATGCGAACATAGTGATTTAGTTACCTGAGTGAAAGTGTAAAAATTAGTGGTGACGTAGAGCAGTTTCTGGCTAGATGCCAAGAAAAGTCACACTCACAATAGTGTTTACATGAGCAGCTCTTGATGTAATCCATCCCAGCTCCATCTTTATGCTGTGTGTGTGCTGTGCTGTTACTCTGCACTCCATGCTATCTGCATAAAATCAGCTCAGAGCGAGGAAAGCCCAGTGGGGCGAGACACAAGTGAAGGTTTTGGGAGAGAATTAAATATGAAGCCAGGTTTTATGTTTTTAGCATATTGGGGTCACTGCCATGTTTGTCTAACTTCTCTAGCCTCTGGGATACTTACCGTACCGAATAAAACACTGAGCTTTATGGAGCTCACTGTGAGCCTAGAAAGAAAACTGGTATATAGTCCATGCAGTGGGTGAAAGAAAACTGGTATATAGTCCGTGCAGTGGGAGAAAGAAAACTGGTATATAGTCCGTGCAGTGGGAGAAAGAAAACTGGTATATAGTCCGTGCAGTGGGAGGAGTAGGCATTGAGTAACGTTTTAGTTGGAGCAGTCCAGGAAAACCTTCCTGAGATGCTTACTTGTGGGGTGTAGTCTTGAGGAAGTGAGGGAACCCCAGGAAAAAGCTTCCTGCCTAGGAGAAATGTAAATGTAAGATTCAGAGATTCTTTTGCTGTTGTAATTTGTTGCTTTTTCTTTTCCCCTAGCAATGTTGGGAACCACAGAAGCCAGGGACCTGTACAGGTTAGGCATGCTCTATACTGCTGAGCAACTCAATAGACCATGGCGTACCAGCTACTCACTCACTATTCATGGCTCCTTTTAAGGCTGAGGCAGGGGGTTAGCTTGCAAGCTTAGGCAACGCAAGAAGGCCTCATCTTGGGGAAAGAAAACCACAATTAATGTTACTGTTGTCAGAATTCTCAAGTGAGCATATGGCCTTGACCCCAGAGACATCTCTGAGGTCTGCTTTCTGAGTGCTGCGATTAAAGACAAGTGTGAACATGCCTTCCTGGCTGTATGTGTGGGTTTTTTTTTGTTTTTTTGTTTTTTTTTGGTTTTTTTTTTTTTTGAGAGACTTTTTTATAGTCCAGACTCTTCCTATTGGTTGAACTGCTGATTCTTTTTTTTTTTTTTTAAAGATTTATTTATTCATTATGTAGACAGTGTTCTGTCTTCATGTATGCCTGCAGCTCAGAAGAGGGCACCAGATCTTACTACAGATGTGAGCCACCATGTGGTTGCTGGGGATTGAACTCAGGACCTCTGGAACAGCAGGCAGTGTTCTTAACCTCTGAGCCATCTCTCCAGCCCCATGAACTGCTGATTCTTTTGAGATCAACTTACAGGTTAAAAATACGCTTTGACCGGGCGGTGGTGGCACATGCCTTTTATTCCAGCACTCAGGAGGCGGAGGTAGGCTATCTCTGGGAGTTCAAGGCCAGCCTAGTGGTCTATTAGAGCTACAAGAGCTAACTAGTTTCAGGACAGCTAGGGCTGTTACACAGAGAAACCCTGTCTCAAAAAACCATACATACACACAAATGTGTTTTGAATTATTATGCAGTTAAATAACAAAGTACCTAATTTCCTTCACAGATTGATAGTAGGAACGCCCTTCAAGCAGCACGATGTGGCAAAAAACAGACTTCTGAAAAGAAGATATCGGACAAAGAGAAAAAGGGTAGGAACATTAGCAATGATGATGAACTTGGTGCTGCCACGGAAATAATTTATGAATGACAAAAAACATCTGATTAAGATTATTTTTCCCAGCTGTACAGCCCATGGTGTCGTCGGGGATAATGACCGGATCAGCCGCTACTCAGAGGACAAAGCAGATGGCCCGAGCAGTCCCATCTGCCACAAGAAAGCCAGTCACAAGAGTTGCTGTGGGTAAGAGACACAGTAATGCACTTTATAAAGAAAAAGAAAGGGTCAAAGAAGACCATGACTCTAAAATCTGTTGTGTTTGTTAATAAACAAAAACTAGTATAAACAGATGCTGAAGTATCAAATTGGTAACGGAGCCATGGGTGAGGGCTGTGTGTAGGCTGTGCACATGGGATGACTTCCTCAGTTACCCTCACTCTGCTGTCTGACTGTGGCGCTTGCCCACTCAGGTAAACTGGCTGGCTGGTGAGCTCTGGGGCCCAGCGCTGGCCGCAGATGGGTGCCAGCACACAGCCTTTTACAGGAGCCCCGGCACCCAGACTCCGTCTGGCGCCACGCTAAGCCCTTTGCCAGCTAACTATTGCTCCGCACTTTTTTTTTTGTTGGTTTTTTTTTTTTCTTTTTGAGATTTATTTCCATTTTTTGTGAGTTGGTTTTACCTGCATATATGTCTGTACCAGATGGGTGCCCATGGAGCCAGAAGAGGGCATCTTATGTCCTGGAACTGGACACACATGTGGTACAGATGATCCTGTTGGCTCAGGCTTTCAAGGAAGTTCTGAAGTTATAGACTGCCCAGCTGTTTTGGTTGGTTGGTTGGTTTAGTGTTGGAGGTAAGATTTGTTGGTTCTGTTTCTTTATGATTAGTATGCATTTAGTAATCAGGAAAAAAGAAGGGAGACAGCTTTATTTTGAAAAGCAGATGGTTTATATTTGACAGGAAATTTCATTTGTTTTTTGTCCCCTTTAATGGTGTGACTTGTAATCATAAAAGTTGAAAATATATATTCCTGTTTGTCTTTACCAAATGATCTAGTACTTTAATGTATCATTGCTTCTGTTTTCTTTCTTTCTGTTTTTTGAACCGTTTTTATTTCTTTTTTTTATTTCTTAGTTTTATTTATTTTTTTACATACCAATCCCAGTTCCCCCGCCCTTCTCTCCTCCTGCTCTCCCCACCCCCCATCTGCTCCTTAGAGGTTAAGGCCTCCCCTGGGAAGTCAACTAAGTCTGTCCCATCACGTTGTTGAGCAGGACTAAGGAGCCCTCCTCCCAGTGCCTAGGCTGAGCAAGGTGCCTTTCATAGAGAATGGACTCCACAAAGTCAGTTCATGCATTAGAGGTAGATCCTGGTCTCACTGCCAGTGGCTCCTTATACTGCCCAAACCACACCATTGTCACCTATTCAGGGAGCCTAGTCTGGTCCTAGGCGGGTTCCCCAGTTGTCAGTCTGGAGTCAGTGAGCTCCCACTATTCGGGTCAGCTGATTCTGTGGGATGAGGAACTCATAGTCTTGACCCCATTGTTCGTATTATCACTCACCCCTCTCTCTGCCTGGAACTCGGCCCAGTGGGAGCTGTGGATCTCTGCATCTGCTTCATCTGTTTCTGTTAGAGGGTTCTAGCTTCTCTCGGGTTGTGGACTGTAGGCTGGGTATCCTTTGCTTTATGTCTGGTATCTTATGAGTGACTGCATACTTTATTTGTCTTTCTGGGTCTGGGTTACCTCACTCAGGATGGCTTTTCTAGTTCTGTCCATTTGCCTGCAAATTTAAAGATGTCATTGTTTTTTTTTTTTTAACCACTGAGTACTACTCATTGTGTGACTGTACCACATTTTCCTTATCCATTCTTCAGTTAAGGGGCATCTAGGTTGTTTCCAGGTTCTGGCTATTATGGATAATGTTCTACGAACATAGTTAAGCAAATGTCCTTGAGGTGTGATTGTGCCTCCTTTGGGTATATGCCAAGAGTGGTTTTGCTGGGTCTTAAGGTAGATTGCTTCCTAGTTTTCTGAGAAATCACCACACTGATTTACACAGTAGCTGTACAAGTTTGCACTCCCACCAGCAAGGGAGGAGCGTTCCCCTTATTCCATATCCTCTCCAGCATAAGCTATCATTGGTGTTTTTGATTTTAGCCATTCTGACAGGTGTAAGATGGTATCTTAGAGTTGTTTGGATTTGCGTTTCCCTGATGACTAAGGATGTTGACCATTTCCTAATTGTCTTTTGGCCTATTCTTTGTTTAGATCTGTACCCCCGTTTGTTTTGTTTTTTTTTTTTTCCCCCGAGACAGGGTTTCTCTGTGGCTTTGGTGCCTGTCCTGGAACTAGCTCTGTAGACCAGGCTAGTCTCAAACTCACAGAGATCCTCCTGCCTCTGCTTCCCGAGTGTGTACCCCCATTTTTTAAACTGGATTATTTGGTAGTTTGGTGTCCAATTTCTTGAGATCTTTGTATATTTTGGAGATCAGCCCTCTGTCTGATGTGGGGTTAGTGAAGATCTTTTCCCATTCTGTAGGCTGTCGTTTTGTCTTGTTGACCGTGTCCTTTGCTTTACAGAAGTTTTCAGTTTCAGGAGGTCCCATTTATTAATTGTTTCTCTCAGTGTCTGTGCTATTGGTGTTATATTCAGGAAGTGGTCTCCGGTGCCAATGCATTCAAGGCTGCTTCCCACTTTGTCTTCTATGAGGCTCAATGTAAATGGATTTATGTTGATGTCTTTGATCCATTTGGACTTTTTTCTGCATGGGGATAGATATGGATCTATTTGCATTCTTCTACATGCCCACATCCAGTTATACCAGCACCGTTTGTTTGAGATGCTTTCTTTTTTTCCATTTTATATTTTTAGCTTCTTGTCGAAAATCAGGTATTCATATGTGTGTAGGTTAATATCAGGATCTTCGATTCAATTCCATTGGTCCTCCTGTCTAATTTTATGTCAATACCAAGCTGTTTTCATTACTATAGCTCTATAATAGAGCTTGAAGTAAGGAATAGTGATGCCTCCTTTATTGTATAGGGTTGTTTTGGCTCTCCTGGGTTTTTGTTTCTCCATATGAAATTTAGTATTGTTCTTTTGAGGTCTGTGAAGAATTGTGCTGGGATTTTGATGAACATTGCATTGAATCTATAGATTGCTTTTGGTAAGATTGCCATTTTTATTATGTTAATCCTGCATATCCATGAGCATGGGAGATCTTTCAATTTTCTGATATCTTTTTCAGTTTCGTTCTTTAAAGATTTAAATTCTTGTCATACAGGTGTTTCACTTGTTTGGTTAGCGTTACCCCAAGATTTTTTGTTATTTGTGGCTATTGTGAAGGGTGATGTTTCTCTGATTCATTTTTCAGCCCGTTTATCATCTGTATAAAGGAAGGCTACTGATTTTGAGTTAATCTTGTATCCTGTCACATGACTGAACGTGTTTATCAGCTGTAGGAGTTCCCTGGTAGAATTTTTGGGGTCACTTGTGTATACTATCGTATCATCAGCAAATAGCAAAAGTTTGGCTTCTTCCTTTCCAATTAGTATCTCCTTAATCTCTTTTTGTTGTCTTATTTCTCTAGCTAGGACTTCAAGTACTATATTGAATATGTATGAAGAGAGTGGACAGCCTTTTCTTGCTCCTGATTTTAATGGAATTGCTTTGATTTTTCTCTCCATTTAGTTTCATGTTGGCTGTCAGCTTGCTTTAAATTGACCTTTATTATGTTTAGGAATGTTCCTTGTATCCCTGATTTCTTCAAGACCTTTATCATGAAGGGGTGCTGGATTTTGTTTGAAGGCTTTTTCACCATCTAATGATATGATCATGTGGTCTTTTTTCTTTCTTTGTTTATGTGGTGGATTATGTTGACAGATTTTTGTTATGTTGAACCACTCCTGCATCTCTAGGATGAAGCCTGCTTGATCATGGTGGCTGATGTTTATGATGTGTTCTTGGATTCGGTTTGCCAGCATTTTGTTGAGTATTTTTGCATCAGTGTTCATGAGGGAGATTGGTCTGTGATTCTCTCTTAGTTGTGTCTTTGTATGGTTTAGGTGTCAGGGTAACTGTAGTCTTGTGGAAAGAGTTTGGCAGTGTTCCTTCTGCTTCTGTTGTGTGGAACAATTTAAGGGGTATCACTATTAGCTCTTCTTTGAAACTCTGGTAGAATTCTGCACTGAAACCACCTAGCCCTGAGCTTTTTTTAAATTGGGAGGCTTTTGATGACTTTCTATTTCCTTATGGGTTGTAGATCTATTTAATTTGTTTATCTGGTCTTGATTTAATTTTGGTATGTTGTACTTACCCAGGAAATTGTCCATATCCTTTAAAATTTCCAATTTTATGGAGTACGGGTTTTTAAAGTATGACTCTGGATTTCCTCCGTGTCTGTTGTTATGTCCCCCTTTTCATTCCTTATTTTGTTAATTTGGATATTATATCTCTGCCTTTTGGATAATTTGGATAAAGGTTTGTCAATCTTGTTGATTTTCTCAAAGAACCAACTCTTTGTCTTATTGATTCTTTGTATTGTTCCATTATTTCTATTTTCTTGATTTTACTCCTCAGTTTGATTATTTCCCAACGTCTACTACTTCTGGGTGAGTTTGCTTCTTTTTGTTCTAGATCTTTCAGATGTTCTGTTAATTCACTAGTGTGAGATTTTTCCAGCTCCTTTATGTAGGCATTTAGTGCTGTGAACTTTCCTCTTAACACTGCTTTCATTGTGTCCCATAAATTTGGGTATGTTGTGTGGTCATTTTCATTGAATTTTAGGAAGTCTTTAATTTCTTTCTTTATTTCTTCCTTGACCCTTTGGTAATTCACGTGAGCATTGTTCAATTTCCATGTGTTTGTGGGATTTCTGAAATTAGTGTTGCTGTTGAATTCTAACTTTAAGTTATGGTGACCCAATAAGATACATGGGGTTATTCCAGTTTTTTAATATTTATTGACATGTGCTTTGTTACTGAGTATGTAGTCAATTTTTGAGAAGGTTCCATGAGGTGCTGAGAAGGTATATTCTGTGTTTGGATGGAATGTTCTGTGTCTGTTAAGTCCATTTGAGTCATAACATCTATTAGTTCCTTATTTCTCTGTTAATTTTTTTGTCTGACTGACCTGTCCAGTGGTGAGAGTGGGTATTGAAGTCTCCCACTACTAGTGTGTGGGACTTAATGTGTGATTTAAGCTTAAATTATGTTTCTTTTACAAATGTGAGTTCCTATAGTTTTTGCGGGTTTATTGCTGCTGCCTGCTGTGCAGTCCCCATTTGAGGGGGTATGGGAGTGGGTTGGTGGGCAGGGGTGAGAAGACACAGAGGCAAGGGCACAGACTCCGGGAGATTCCAATACAGAAGCTCTTTATTTAAACAGGTTGGGGTTTTTATGGGATTAGGGGAATTAAGCTGTTGCAGGAACATTTCTGGTTGGTCCTTTTGAAACTGTTGGTGTGTGTGATTGGCTAGGAGCACACGTTATTAGTTACTGTGCTTTTGGTCCTCTGACAGGTTGCCTTGGCCAATTTTGCTTGCTCATTATGAGTTTGCATGTGCTCGCTCGTGCGTGCGCTATTGCCCCTCCTCATGTGCCCTTGTGTTCAGGGCATAGATGTTCAGAATTGAGATTTCCTCTTGATGGATTGATTTTTCCTGTGCAAATATGAAATGTCCTTCTTTGTCTCTTTTCATTGATTTTAGTTTGAAGTCTATTTTGTTAGATAGTAGGATAGTTACGCTAGCTTGTTTCTTAGGTCCATTTGATTGGAAAATTTTTTTCCCAACGCTTTACTCTGAGGCGATGTCTGTCTTTGAGGTTGAGGTGTGTTTCTTGTATGCAGCAGGAGGATGGATTCTGTTTTCATATCCAATCTGTTAGCCTGTGTGTTTTTTTATAGGTGAGTTGAGTCCATTGATATTAAGGAATAGTAATGACCAGTGATTATGGTGACAATGGCTCCTGTTTAGTTGTTGGAGGTGGTATTATGTGTGCGTTTCCCTTCCTTGGGGTTTGCTGCTGTGAGAGCATTTATTGCCTGTGTTTTGTGGATGTAGCTGACTTCTTGGTTAACGTTTTCCTTCTAGGACTTTATGTAGGGCTGGATTTGTAGGTAGGTATTGTTTAAATCGGGTTTTGTCCTGAAATACCTTGTTTTCTCCGTCTATGGTGATTGAAAGTTTTACTAGATACAGTAGTCTGGGCTGGTATCCGTGGTCTCTTAGTGTCTGCATAAAGCCTGTCCAGGACTTTTTGGCTTTCATTGTTTCCATTGAGAAGTCGGGTGTAATTCTGATAGCTCTGCCTCTGTATGTTACTTGGCCTTTTTCCCTTGCAGCTCTTACAATCTTTCTTTATTCTGTATGTTTTGTGTTTTGATTATTATGTGGTGAGGGAACTTTTTTCTTGGTCCACTCTATTTGGTGTTCTGCAAGCTTCTTGTATTTTCATAGGCATGCCCTTTTTTATGTTGGGAAAGTTTTCTTTGGGCATATGGATGCCAGGTAGGTGCTGGGGTGATGCTTCCACCCAAACATCCCAGACTCTTTGGGTATAGGGACTCTGGCTCAAGTCTGGCTGCTTCCTGTGGGCATGGGGAGGGGAGAGTTGGGAGTTGGGCTCACACTCAGCAGGAGGTGTGACTGGAGAGGCCTCAGGCATCTGTTTCTTGAGAGAACTGAGAAGACAGGTTGCTAGGAGAAAAAAATAAATTGTTATTATCAGCTTTTTGGCTGGGGCTAGCCTTGGGAAGGCCAGAAAGAATGGAACGGAGAAGTGCCCTGGCACAGGAGAGGCAGGGGTGAATGAATGAGATAAGCACAGATGTGCCCTTTTTAACCAAATCTTATTTGCTGGGTAAGTGTCCATTTGACCCTGGAGAGGTGGTACCAATGGTGAAGTCTCAGGAGCTGGTGAGCTGGTGTAGGTGCTGGTGTTATCTGGAGAAGTGACCTGTAAAATATGCTCCAATGGGAGGTGTCAAAACAGGCACTGGAGAGTGTTAGTTTTCACCAGGCCAGATTTTTTGATAAGGCGCAGAACTTCTCCCAGGAGCCTGCAGGCGTCTGTAAGACAGCTGGGGCGGATTTACATCTTGGTGTCATAGCAAAGGGCTATGGCTTTAGGTTAAACCTCTGAAGACACACCTGAAACCTGTTAGTCCTGGACTGTGAAGCCTGTGGAAGATGCACACCTGTCTGTATTTTTAGCATGAAACTTAGCAAATGAAGTAATGAGCTCCCAGTACCCTAGGTCCTCAAATGCCATCAGACAGCTCTGAGAGGGATAAGTAAATGAGCAGAAGTGAGACAGCTTTTTTAGCTATGCAAGCAATCCCAAGTCTCCCCGTAGTCTTTGGCGGAATACCAGTCTTAGAAGCAGTTCTTGCCTTTAGGTGATGAGCCCAGGAGGCCTGAAGAGTGTCCTGTGGGGGTAGGGTTCTGTCTACCTGTCTTGGCAGGATGGGGCAAACAATCCCCTGGTGTAGTGTCCAGGAAGCTGATGAAGTAAAAGGCAGCTTTTCGCTGTGTGTGTGAGACTTTGCCATATCCAAAGGCAAGCCTCCAGGCAGAACAGTCCCTTTTCCTCCGATTGGTGTAGTTGGGGCTGTGGCTCCTTTGAAGGCTCCCTCACGTTAGGCAGAACAGAGCCTCCAGTGATCGCTCCTCCAGGTGCAAGCGGGCCCAAGGCTCAGTTGGGTTGCTCCTTGAGGAGGAAGCAGGTCCATGGCTTCAGTCACTCAGTGCTCCTGGGGGGGCGTAGCTTGGGCTTCTGGCGCTCCTGGGCATGAATACCTGATTTTTGACAAAGAAGCTTTCATCTTCTCAGCAGAAAAGAGCACTTGTCTGTTTTCAAATGGTTGTCTTGCTTCATTTTTTTTAGAGAATGAATCTGAAAGAGTGGGGCCAAGTAGAGGAAGACCTGCCAGAAAGGTGGACGCCAAGCCTAACAAGGTAGAGGATGAGGTCTGCTTGTTCCGAAATGCCTGACATCTTGCTCCGTCCATAGCTGACGTGAACCATGTGGATGCTTCTGAGAGCTCGCCTGCGCACGTACTGAAACCTGAACCTTAGCAAGCATCAAGGATTTACTGATACCGGTGTCTTAATCTAACCCTGGGTTTTATAAGTAGAGAAAGCATATTCTGATTAGCAGAGGAAATGGAGAGTAGGAAACAAGCTGGGGCTGTATCGCAAGAGCTGGTTATAGGCGAGACGCTGCTTTCGGTTTCAGCTAGAATGGGGTGTCGTCTGTGCTTCTACTTAGCTGCAGAATTAGAGGTTTTCTCCATCTCTAGCAGAATTTCCTATACAGAGTTGTTAAGAATTCAATAAGCTAGGGTTTCTAACAGCATGTAGCAATGAGGCCTGTAAGATGGCTCAGCAGGTAAAGGTGCTTGCTGCCAAGCCTGATGACCTCCCCAGAACCCACATGGTGGAAGGAGAGAACTGGATTCCTGCAAGTGTCCTCTGACCTCCACACATAGAAATTTAATAAAGGAAAAAGAAAAAGAAACCTTAAGGAACTATTTTGAGTTCCTAGTCTCTTGGCCTAGAATGCAACCTTAATCTTAAAAACAAACAAAAGAGCCTCTTGCTGAAGAGTGCGAAGCCTGCCCGGAGCCTTACTGAGTGTCCGAGGGGATCTTTGTAAGCCTTAAAGGAGACCCTTTAAGGTTTATTTTCTGGGGCCTACGAAATAACTCAGTGGGTAAAAAATAACTCAGTGGGTAAAAGCACTTGCTATCAAGCCTGATCCCCGAATCCCATGAGGTAGAAGAGAACCAACACCTGGAGCCTGTGTTCTGATCTGCACCCATGCCATGGTGCACACACCCCCAAAATACACATACCGTAAAATAAGTATATTTTAAAAAATTATTATTCCTCTGAATGTTATCATTAGTTTTTACTTTCACTTACATACTGGCCTTTGAGATTCTTATTCAGGTTGAGTATGAGTTCAGACCTCATAAGTCAAAAACTTTTTAAATGTCTAAATATCAAGTAACAACTAAACTGACTTGGAAAAATATGTTTGTATTCTGTGGCTTGATCTCATTGTATCACACTAAAAACTGTTGTTTTGTAGAAAGATGATTTACAATCTAAGGTTATTTTTAAATGGTTTATTAATTTTATGAGTATGGGTGTTTAGCTTGCATATATGTCTGTGAACTGCCTGTGCGCCTGGTACCTGTGGACGCTAGAAGAGGGCATTAGATCCCATGGGACTGGAACTACAGATGGTTGTGAGCCTCCATTTGGGTGCTGGAATTGAACCCAGGTCCTTTGGAAGAGCAACCAGTGGTCTTAACCACAGAGCCATTGTTCCAGCCACCGCAGTTCAAGGTTATTTTTTTACTAAGGGTGTGGTCCTCTAGAATAGGAGTCACTCAGTAAGTACTAGATTTCTCATTTTTAAAGTCTTGTAATTTTTATAAAAGTGTATTTTGGGGCTGGAGAGATGCCTCAGAGATTTAGAGCACTGTCTGCTCTTCCAGAAATCCTGAGTTCAATTCCCAGCAGCCACATGGAAACTTACAACTGTCTATAATGAGACCTGGTACCCTCTTTTGGCGTTCAGGCAGAAATGCAGGCACACACTGTATACATAATCAATCAATCAATCTTTTTATTTAAGGTGTACTTTGTTAGTTGAGTTTTTCCATTTTAGTTTTAATATATTTTAATTAAGAATATCTACTTCAGTTTCAAATTGTGCATGTGGATGCTCTCTTGCTAACTTCCTGGTGCTAAAGCAACCTAAGGAGAAAAAGGTTCACTTTGGCTCATAGTTCAAGGGCACAGTCCATCATCCTGTGGACTCTTGAGGTAGTTGGTCACATGTCAGCAGCAGCCAAGAATGAGCGCCTGTGCTCAGCTCACGTTCCCTTTTAGTCAGTTGGCCAGAATGGTGTTGCGCACACCACAGTTAGGCTGGCTCTTCCTGCCTTGCTTGTCTAGACCTCACTCTCAGGTGTGGCCAGAAGTTGGGTCATGGTGACGTCCCTCAGTACAGCCCTCACAGTGTCAGACATGTTGGGTCGTGGTGACGTCCCTCAGTACAGCCCTCACAGTGTCAGACGTGTTGGGTCATGGTGACGTCCCTCAGTACAGCCCTCACAGTGTCAGACGTGTTGAGTCGTGGTGACGTCCACCAGTACAGCCCTCACAGTGTCAGACGTGTTGAGTCACGGTGACGTCCCTCAGTACAGCCCTCACAGTGTCAGACGTGTTGAGTCATGGTGACATCCCTCAGTACGGCCCTCACAGTGTCAGACGTGTTGGGTTGTGGTGACGTCCCTCAGTACGGCCCTCACAGTGTCAGACGTGTTGAGTCATGGTGCCATCCCTCAGTACAGCCCTCACAGTGTCAAATGCGTTTGTTTGTTGCTACTGCTGCTATTTGTGTGTTTCTGTTTTAATGATTGGGTGCATTCCTGGAAGAGAAATTCCAGCTCTGTTCTGCTTATACCTAGGTCATTCCCTCTAAAGGTGCTAGTGAAGAAAATAGTGTGGATCCACAGAGCAGCGTAACAAGTGGAACGGATCAGGGTGGAGTCTTCCCAGACATGAAGAGCTTACCGAGGACACTTCCTGCAAAAGCAAAACACAGGAATTCCTTTGCACCTGAGCATTGTGTGTTTCAGCCACCTCGTGGGCTGAAGACCTACCAAGTGGCTCCGACTTGTCAGAGAAGTGACCACGCTCTCCTGACGCCCTGGAGCCCTTTAAAACTAGATGGGTAAGATGTGTACTTTAACACACACAAACACTAATACACAAATAATCTTAATACTAAGCTCTTTACTAAGGAGCAACAAATGCCGGTGTTACATTTCTACTTTTTTCTGCGCTATTTTTAGTTAGTAAAGTATGCTAGCTACAAATCGCACAAAAACGTATTCTTTGAGAAGAATTCTTCAGAAGCTTGCACTAATGTCTTTGATAGTTTTGATATTTTCTATGAATTGTATTCACCATAAACATGTTGGTTTTTGCTTTAAATAGGTGGCTTAATTATAACCCTTAAATAATATTTACTTAATTTCTTTTGTTAAGATTTATTTTTAAAATGGACAGTGGTGGCGCACACCTTTAATCCCGGTACTCGGGAAACAGAGGCAGGTGGATCTCTGTGAGTTTGAGGCCAGCCTGGTCTACAGAGAGTTCCAGGACAGCCAGGGTTACACAGAGAAACCCTGTCTTGGGGGGAAAAAAGAGCTCCAGTATCTTTGAATCCTACTATAATTAGTTTAATAAAGAAGCCTATTCCCACTGTTGGTTTAAGTTTTCCTGCCCAGAATAAGCGTTGTTAAGGGTACTAATCAAGGTGTTGGCACATGCCTAGCCTACAGCCATCCAGTTGGTAAGGCTGAAGAGGGGTGGGTGTTCGGAGCCTGAGGCCAGTCTCCATTTCCTAGCACGACATCATGTCAAAACCAAACAAAAATCCCCAAATAGTGACTTTTGATCCCAGCTTCCCTAGTACATGACATCTTCATAGCCTGCTCCTATCCCAGTGCTGGGATTATGGGCACGTATCACCAGCCTGGATAGAAATTTATTAATTAAAAGCTACTTTGTGTGAGTTAGGTAATGAGGCCTGCTCATTAAAAAAAAAAAAAAAAAAAAATTTCTACTTTATCTTCTTTTTAAAGAACTACACAAGTTTTGAGTCTTTCAGCTGTATATGTGGGAACTTCATCTTTTGTGAAGTGTACTTTTTGCTGTTATTTTTAGCTCTACAACTCAGGATTCAGCAAATGGACTCTTGGTACAAAAGTCTGTATCAGTGCAGCAAGAATCAAATAAATTACAGAAGGATTTAGAGTCTCCGGCAGTCTGTAATGAAGGTAGGGTGTTTAACTAAGAGGTCACCTCTGGTTTATGCTCTTGAACTTCCTGTAGAGCTCATTTTCACCGTGTACTTCAGAGCTGTGTCCAGGGCCTGGATAAAGTGGGAAATGGGGAGGAGGAGCTAGGGAGGGCACCGCTCAGCCACTAAGATCTGGAATCTAAGGACAGAGCTGGACGTGGGTCAGACAGGAGCTAAAGACTACACCGGGGATGTGGGGACACTGCCATTGGTTTGTTCCAGCCCTGGAGAGATCATTTCAGAAAGACAGTGGAGCGTGCTTGAAGAAGGACACTGCAGATCACCTCTGACCTCGCCACGTGCGTGTGCACACACACACACTGACGACCATAATAGACGAGATCTGAATAGGATGACTGAGGCAGAAGCGACAGTGTAAAAGCTCAGTATTGCTAAAACTGAAGGGTTTTCAAAGATATCTCATGAGTTCTGTCATTTTAGGAGTTGTTCTTTAATGAGTAATGATTTCTTTCACATAGAACATGTCTTAAATCAAAAGGAAGCGTCTGCTACAAATTCCAGTTGCCTTTCGGTGGACGGAGTCACATCCCTGGGAGTAGGTGAAGGTCGGGTGTCTCAGCCACAGCATGATGTGCCGTATTTCAGGTTCGTCCGTTACTACCTTGAGAATCTGCGTTCGTGTCTTGACTTTAAACCCCAAATTAAGGTGTTCAGTTTTATGCATGAACATTTAATATGGTCAGTGAAGAGGAACTGGCTTTGGTGCGATTTTTTTTACCTTGCAGTTTTTGCTCTTCTGATAGCTATGGCGTAGTAAGGATTCTATTGTAAGGGTAGGCAGACGTGTGAGGGAAGTGGCCTTCCCAGCCCAGAGTCTGACCCTTCCATGCAGTTGTTAATTTTGTTGTGAATGTTTTGAGAGGTAAATAATGAAAGTGTAAAAGTCTTGTATGGTACATTGTTTTGTTTTCATCTAGTGGTGAATGTTGATGACTTCTATTTTAGCACCTGAAGAGCTCTCTCGTATGTGGGTGCTCTATCACAGTTTATTTAGTTGGACTCAGTTGGTGGCTCTGATAGGCTTCAGCTGTTCACTCTTGAAGCCCAGGCTGAAGAGAGAAAGCATCTTCTGCATGGGCTGGCGGTGTCATGGTAATGGCACCTCCTAGCACCGGGGAAAGTTTGATTTCCAAACCGAACAAACTGGCCAGGAGGATCTAAAGTTCAAGGTCATCCTTGGCTACATAACCACCTGGAATAAATGAGAGCTTGTCTTTTTGTTATTGTTCTTAACCTTTGAGAATTCCATACAATGTGTTTGCATCAAATTCACCTTCAACATCCTTTAACTTTTTCCCGGTCCCCACTGCCTCCAAACCACCATCAAGTCTTTTTTTCTTTTCTTTTTTTTTTTAAATAACCAGTGGACTGCTGTTGTTTGGTTGGTTGGTTTGTGGTATGTGTGGGTGTCGTGCTTACATGTGTGCTAGTGTAGTGTGTGTGCCTGGAAGAGGCCAGAAGAGGCCTTTGAGTCCCTGGAACCGGAGTTAGAGACAGTTTTGAGCCAGTGATTTTTTATTTTTCATATCTTTGCGACTGGTTTATTTTACTTAGTGTAGTATCCTTGAGATTGATCTGCAGTGTTAGAACCTCTTTCCTTCTCAGTGTGTGGTCCTAACTGGCACGGGCCTCCAACTCACGGGCAGCCCTCCCATCTGTGCCTAGCAGGTGCTGAGACTACAGACATAAGCCCTGTGCCCAGTTTTCCTTTCTCAAGGTTGAACAGGATGGGGGTGCGGTGTCTGGAAAGGTAGCTCAGCCTTTAAGGGTACTTTGCTGATCTTTCAGGAGAGTTTGGTTTCCTGCATCCACATGGCAGCCCACAACCAGCTGTCACTCCAGCTCCAGGGAATCCAGTACCCTCTTCTGCCCTCCAAGGGCACTGCACACACATGGTACACATGCATGCACTCATACACTTCGTAAAGAAATCTTTTTTTAAAATTTTACTTATTTATATTTTGTGTAGGAGTGCTCTGCATGTATGCCTGCATGCCAGTAGAGGGCGCCAGATCTCATTACATCTGGTTGTGAGCCACCACCAAATTAAACTCAGGAGCAACCAGTGCTCTTAACTGCTGAGCCATCTCTCCAGCCCAAAAATAAATCTTAAGTGGTACTTCGTACTCACATTTTGCTTCTCCATGTATCTGTCATCTACATTTCTGCTGTTTGTTTTGTTTTGTTTTTGCTTGTGATGGAATCATGTTATATTCTCCTGACTACCCTACACTCACTATATGAGTCCAGAACCTGGCTGGCCCAGAACTCTCTATAGCAGCCTCCAGTCTAGATTGATCCTCCCGGCTCTGACTCTGGTGCTGCCACACTCAGCTGTAATGACATTTGCTTGCTTCCACTTAGTGATTAGGACTGCTGTGGACATGAGTGTGCAAACATGCCTTAAGGACCTGCTTCAGTTCTTTGATGTATACGTAGATATGGGATTGCTGGGTCATATTACAGAGTTGATTTCTCTGCACTCTGGGATGCCTGTGTTAACACAGACTGAACTCCTACTAGGCCTGGATCTCTCACATTTCATATTGTGGACTTCTTTCTTGTTTGGGGTCTATTCTGTTCTTGTTAAGTGTTTAGAGCATCCCTAACCTACAGTGATAATCAGAAATCTTCAGCCAGGCTCAGTTTTTCACACCTTTAGTTCCAGCAGAGAGAACTTAAGAAAAGTCTCTGGGCATCATCAAATGTTCTCTGGGGAGCAAGATTAACTCAAATACTATCTAGGACTGGAGAGGTGTCTCAGAGGTTAAGAACACTGACTGCTCTTCCAGAGGCCCTGAGTTCAATTTCCAGCAACCGTGGTGGCTCACAACCAACCATCTGTAAGGAGATCTGGCGCCCTCTTCTGGCTCGCAGGCAGAACATGCAGGCAGAGCACTGCTATATACATAAAAATTAAATCTTTTTCAAAAAAGAGAGAGAAAGAAACACTATCTAATAGTTAGATTGTGTAAGGCCCTTGTTTTCTGTTGTAGCCTCGCCTGGCTGGAACTGAGGTATGGGCCATGCTGACCTCACTTGCACTGCTCCTCCTGCTTCTGCCTTCTCGGCACTAGACTGCAGCTGCTTCGCTGCGCTGTGCCTCAGGGAAGGCCCTGACTTTAGACGTAGATTCTGCTGGCTTTGTCTTCAGGCGTTTTGACAGTCCTTAGTTCTGTGACGAGTATCTGAGTGCATATTACTCACCAAGGGATGATGAACTCAGCCTCTGAATAAGGAACCGAACAAATCAGAAATGGTAGCTTGAAAAGTGGGAAATGTGTCTTGGCATCATCCATCCCATGTAAATTTTACTATAGAAGAATGGGCATACATGAGTTATGTGGTGATAGGAAATTTGTCTTTTGTGAGTTTTAGTATTTAGTTCATTAATCTCTGTGCATAAAATCTTCAAAATGACTGTTTTGCCTATTTCATGTACTATTTTGTGCCTTTCTTTTAAACCGTCCTATCTTGTGTATTAAAGTGTCCTAATGGTAAGACTGAACTAAGGTGGCTACACTTGTATGACTATAATGGATGTCACAATTCCAGAAAAATCCTCCAGTCAGAAACTGACAGATTAACCTCACACTGCCTGGAGTGGGACAGGAAGCTGGAACTGGACATTCCTGATGACGGTGAGATAAAGACATTCTTAGTTTCGTTTCTCTTTTGTTGTTAGCATTATATTGTTGTGCATTTTAGAGAGGTTCTCCTAGCATAGGCTGGCCTTGAACCCTGGTCATCTTGTCCCACTTCAAGGGCTGGGCTTACAGGTGTGTCTAAACACACCTGACAATAAAGATGATTATGCTATGTATTAGGTTTTCTTTTATTGTAGTAGTAAGAGTATTCGTAGAAGATTTAACTCAGAATATTTTTTTGTGCTAAGCACATGCTTGGCTAGCAAACTATATCCATAACCCTTATTTTTTTTTTTAATGTTGTTGCTTTCCTCTCAAAATTAAAAACTCTAGTGTCCAACTTTGAAGTTTCAATATTGCTCAAAATACCAAGAGTTGCTCAACATATATCCTCTAATATCTCTATGCTAAAGAAGTGTGCAACTTTTGTGTATTTTGGTGTTTTAATGTGACTTTGTGTATAGTGGTGTTAATCTGGTATTCCTTAGTTATATAAATATGTGTTCTGAATTATAATTATGTAAATCAGCATGAACAAATTAGTCCTACTTATTTTGCGAAATTATTTAAAAAGCTAGCAGTATGAGGTCCTGGATACTTATGTACCTTGACTTGTTTGAGGTTGAAATGTCATAAAATACAGGAGAAAGGGAATGGTTCCTTGTGAAGCCATGTGTGATTGAGGGTGAACACCGCTGATTGTTACTGGTACTTGAAGCAAGGAGCTCGTGCTCAGCATTTGTGGCAAAGTTTGGGGATGGTTATTTTTTGTTTTTCTATAATAATTTAATTGTGTAAGATCTGGGGATTAGGGGCTAAGTCTCAGTTGACTGGCTTTCTGTAAAGGCCCTATTTAATTTCTTCTTTAGCTAAAGATCTTATTCGCACAACAGTTGGTCAAACAAGACTCCTTATTATGGAAAGATTCAAGCAGTTTGAAGGACTGATAGATAACTGTGAATATAAACGAGGTGAAAAGGAGACCACCTGTTCAGATCTGGATGGATTTTGGGATATGGTTAATTTTCAGGTATGTGTCAAGTGTTTTCGACATTTGCTTCACAATGGATGTAATAAGTGAGCTATTTGGATGCACCATGTAAATTGCACTGTCTCTTCCCCATGTTGTCAGATGGACTGTGGTAATTGTACATGTGAGGCATGAGCCAGTGCAGTTATTGAATTCTGTTGTGTGCCAGGCCTTGTTTTTAGAAATGATAAGAAGGCAGGAAAAGAACTGGCCATGGTGGTACACACCTTTAATCCACACAGAGACAGGTAGGGCTGAATTCAAGGCCAGCCTGGTCAACAGTTCCAGGGTGACCAGGGCTCCACAGAGAAACCCTAACTGACTTCAAAACAAAACAGGCACGAAGAGAAGTGAATGGTTTAATAGCAAATTTTAGATACGTGTAACATTGTTGTATGGAGGCCGTCAGCAGCTTTTAGATAACGTTGTTGTTTGGAGGCCGTTAGCAGCTTTTAGATACAGTGTAACGTTGTATGGAGGCCGTTAGTTTGTTTCCCAGCCACCCAGCAGCTCAGACCTGAAATGATCACACAGAAACTATATTATTTAAAACACTGTTTGGCCCATTAGCTCTAGCTTTGTATTGGCTAACACTTGCATCTTAATTTAACCCATTTTTAGTAATCTGTATTGTCACGTGGCTATGGCTTACCGGGTAAAGTTCCCAGCATTGTCTCCAGCGGGGCTACATGGCTTCTCCTTCACTCCTTCTTTCTCCCAGCATTATGTTTAGTTTTCCCTGCCTATTCTACCCTATCAGGCCAAACCAGTTTCTTTATTAACCAGTGGTATTCACAACATACAGAGGGGAATCCCACATCACATTGTCATGCAAAGCTGAGCCTCCTAAATATGTATGACATTGCAATGCAAAGCTAATTAGATACAGTATGACGTAATGCAAAGCTAATTAGATACAGTATGACATAATGCAAAGCTAATTAGATACAGTATGACGTTGTAATGGAAAGCCGAGCCTCTTAGATACAGTATGACTTGTGATGGAAAGCTGAGCCTCTTAGATACAGCATGACATAATGCAAACCTGAGACCCTTAGATACAGTATGACCAGTATGACGTAATGGGAAGCTGAGGCCCTTAGATACAGTGTGACATTATAATGTAAAGCAGAGTATTGATAGAGTCTAGGAGGGTATGTCTGGGGGAAAGACATTTTCTACCTTGCTGAGTTTATATTTCAGAAATAAGTATGTGAGGCGCTGAAGAGATGGACCAGCAGTTAGAGCACTTGCTCCTCTTGCATAGGACTAGGATTCTTTTTTCAGCACCTACATCAGGCAGCTTATAACTCTGGTTTCAAGGGATCTGACTTCCTTGTATGGCCACCCATACTCAACATGGGTCAGGCAAATAGATATAATATACACATGAAATAAAATCAATCCCTTTTTTGTTTGTTTTTGGTTGTTGAGGCAGAGTTTCTCTTGTGTGATATCTCTGGCTGTCCTGGAACTCGCTCTGTACCAGGCTGGCTTCAAACTCACACAGATCCATCTAACTCTGCCTCCCAAGTGCTGGGATTAAAGGTGTGTGCCGCCACTGCTTGGCTAAATAAAATAAAATCAATCTTAAAGGAAGGAAAAAGAAGCAAGCAGATGAGCAGTGTGTGGTGGAATACACCTTTAATCTCATTACTCTGGAAACTATTTCTAAAGAATTCACATTCAGAATTATAAAATATACAGGTGATTTATACTGTACAGAAGGCTATACACAGGTTATATGCAAATACCAAGACATTTATGTAAGGGATTTCACCCTCTCTAGTATGTGGTGCTGAGGATCTAAATTAGGCCCTTCCCCTGCCAGATAAGCACTCGTTCATCCTTGTCTCTGGATTTGGAGTTTGTGATGTTTTTTTCTTTTCGCTTCTCCTCCCACTAAAAAAATCAAGAAAGAAAACCTGAAGATGAACAGCCACGTTTAAAAAGTTGGAAAAAGACCTGACCAGATGCCTTAGAACAGAACAGACCAAAGTTGGTGATTAATGAAATGACGAGCTTATGCAGTGATTTAGCATCATATGCTGTCAGGCACTGAGCAGTTAGAGCAGGAAAGGTAACAGCTGCCCAGACTCTCACCAAACAATGACAGTGAGGCTGGTCAGCGAGCAGCAGGAAGTCTGTCGTTGCTGGTGACGATGCCAATGACATTGTCATTGTCTTCTCATGTGATTTGTGGGCAGTGCTGAGAGCAACGGTATTTGTATTTGCCAACACCAGGGAAAAAACAAGATGTCCCTTAGTGGGGAAATTGATAACTGTTCTTAAAAGGAATCTGGGAGAGTTGTTAATATATAACTTCCTTTTTGTAGGTTTTAGAGATTTCTAGACCAAAACTACCAATGAACAATTTTTACATAAAAATCCTTAATTTGAACACTCAATTTACAGTGACTTAAGCTGAATAACCCCAGCGTTTGGGAGGTAGAGGCAGGAGGATCAGGAGTTCAAGTATATCCTGAACTGTGCAGCAAAATGTGGGTCATCCTGGATTGACTTAAGACCCTGCCACTCAACCACAGTCTCTCTCTCTCTTTCTCTCTCACACACACACACACATTTTGTAGACAGAAGTTTTTGTTCCACCTAGTCCCGCAGACCTGCAGTCCCCCCAAAAAACACACAGAGGCTTATATTAGTATAAACTGTTTGACCTGTTAGCTGACTTACTATTAACTAGTTCTTACAACTTAAATTAGCTATAATTCTTATCTATGTATAGCCATGTGGCTTGATACCTTTCCTCTGTAAGGCATTCTAATCTTGCATCCTCTACGCCTGGCTGGTAACTGTCTCTGCCTTTCCTCTTCCCAGAATTCTCCTAGTCTGGTTGCCCCACTACTGGCTAATCAGCCTTTTATTAAACCAATATGAGTGACAAATCTTCACAGTGTAGAAGCGCATTATCCCACAGCAGTCTTTCTCTCACAGTCTCTCTCATATCTTTCTCTCTCACACACACAGAGTCTCTCTCTCATTCTCTCATTCTCTCATACACACACACACACACACTCATATACAGTATCTCTTTTTTTTTTTTTTTTTTTTTTGGCTTTTCAAGACAGGGTTTTTCTAGCTTTGGAAACTGTCCTGGAACTAGCTCTTGTAGACCAGGCTGGCCTTGAACTCACAGAGATCCTCCCACTTCTGCCTCCCAAGTGCTGGGATTAAAGGTGTGCGCCATCACTACCTGGCCATAGTCTCTCTCTTATACACACACACAGTCAGTCTCTCTCTATATATGTCTCTCTCTCTCTCTCTCTCTCTCTCACACACACACACACACACACACACACACACAGGATTTTAAGTTTAATGACAATCCAGTTCTGGGCACCATTTTCAGTTTATTTAGCATAGTAACTTTATAGTCATAATGTAGCAATTTTAACATAGCATTAATGGGATGAACTTGGGCTTTTTATTAACAGGTCGATGATGTAAACCAAAAGTTCAACAACCTGATCAAACTTGAGGAAGCTGGATGGAAAAACAACAATAATCCAAGCAAAAAAGTCCTCCGGGTAGGTTTGTGCATTTTCTACCCAAATTTCTAGCATAGATGCTTCTCTAATTTTGTTTTTAAAAATACATTTAATCATGTGGGGGCGGGGTGGCCTAGTTGTGCCATGGAGCACATGTGGAGGTGAAGGACAACTTGGAAACATTGATTCTTTACTTCTACCATATAAGTTTTGCAAATATTTAGCTTTGGGCTTCCTGTTTCACAAGCTACATTTTATATAATGCTTATTACATTCTGATTGCCTCTGGGGGAAAGCAAGGGTACAATCAACACGAAGTGTAAGATGTTTGCTTCTAAAGAAAAACAAGTAAGAGATGTGTGATTGAATTGGGTTACGTAGGTGACTTTTATGTTCCTAGATAGTGGGTAGATGAGCACGGGCATGGGTTTGCTCAGAAAGCTGCACCTGTACTGGCACGTGTGGTGTGGCACACTTGTGATGCCAGCTTGTGAGGAGGCTGAGGCAGAATAATGGCCTTGACTCCAAGGCCACAGTGGGCTGTGTATGCGTAGCAAGTTTCAGGACAGCCAGGGCTGCATAGCAAGACTGTGTCTTACAAAACTGAACGATCTCCTAATTGCAAAGCTGTAAATAATCCATGTTTTGTAAATTCCAAGTGGTTCCATTAAGCTTCATAGCAGTCCATTTAGAGGGTGCTGTATCCTTAGTTTACAGTTGAGAAATTCAAGACTCTGGAAGAGTAAATAATTTGCCCAAGGTAGTGTTGGATTCATTCCAGGCTTTGGTGTTCTCAATTCATGCTTTTATTGGGCAGACCACACCTCCTCAGTGTCTACATGCTTTTTGTATGACAGACTGTAGAATGATAAGATTTTATATATTTCTTTATTATGCTAATAAAGTTTTCTACTTTTCCTGTAAAACATGCTTTGTTAATCTAATAAGAGTCCAATTAGCGAGTTAAGAGCACATGTTGCTCTTTCTTGTCCACATATAGGGTAGCCTATGATTCCAGCTCCAGGGGGCTCTGGGGACGGCTGCACCCATCCGCACATTCTCACACAGACACACACATGTTCACATACTTTAAGGTCTTTTCTAAGTCCATTTTTCTTACACTTCTTATGGACTTTTATCTTACTTATCAGTTTTCCTCATGCTGTTGGAAGGACAGTTTATAAATTTTGGTTGATACTTTATAGTTTGTTATGCAAACAAAACTCTTCTGAATTCTGTCTTAACAGCACAACATGTTAAAGAATTAAAAGAAACTTTATTATTTCCTTCCAATGAAGTCTCACTACAAGGATCGAGGGAATGAGTAGATGGTTGGAAATTTGTAAATCTACATAATAAAGGAGAATATTTATTAAAGATTCTAGTATAACGATGTTTTTTGAGATGGGTCTCACTATGTATCCCAGTCTGAACTCAAGCATGGAATTCTCCTGTCTCAGCTTCCAGGATGCTGGGATTATAGACTTGCACTGCTGCTCCTAACAGCCTATGGGTATTTCTTATTGAATGTTTAGATCTGAAAAATACTGTCCGTGGCTGTATCACATAAGAGATGCAATTCTGCCTCTGATCACCAGATGTCTCTCTTTGTCTATTTTGTTTTAGGCTACAGTTTGGTTGGTTGGGGAGACCTTTATAATCCTGGAATCCTCTCTGGGCAGTATGTAGCCTAGGCAAGTGCTTTATGTGTGAGCTATACACCAAGCCCTGTTAGTCAAATAAAACTAATCTTTTACCTATACTGTGATGACGCACCTTTAACTCTTATGCATTTCCCTCCAGGTTGTCGTGTTTTCTCTGTTCCTCCCTCTTTAAATGTGTTCAAGGTCTAACCTTGACTGAAACCAACCAGCTTACCTGGTGAATCACCTTATTGTGGGTCCCACCTCCTTCTCAGCTCCTCTTAGTCACAAAGTTTCCTAAAAAGCATGCATATCTTTACTGTTTGTTCACATATTTCTCCCCGGCTTGCGTGGTTTACCACTCTCTGCCTTCAGAGAAGTTATCAAGAGTTTTTAGTCCATTAGTTGCTAAAGTTATTAGATGCATGGCTTATACAATTTCACCTTTTTTGTTACTGTCTACATCCTCTTTCTTAAATTGTAAGTTTATTTACCACTGTCCACTCTGCGTGTGTTTACGTATGTGGGTTCTCAGTCCAGAAGCGGGTGTTGGTGTCCTGGAGCTAGAGTTACAGATGCTAATAGCAGCCCCATGTTGGTGCTGGGACCCAAACTGAGTCCTCTGAAAGAGTGGTGAGCTCTCCTTCACGCTGTGCCATCTCTCCAGGCCCATTCCTGTGCATCTTAATCTGCTTCTTGGTGTCCCAAATCTGTTTTACATACGAAAGGTGCTGGTCAATCTCAAATTCTGCACATCATTGTCTCTGTATCTTTAGTAAACCATTTCCGGGAACTGTTTTCCTGTCTCAGAAGAATGGCATTTCCATGACACTGGGTGTCTGTTCTGTAGCTCTGGGTTTTGCTGAAACCCACACTAGGTAATCCTCTTCCTTTAGGCTGCTAAATGCTCAGATTACAGATACCAGCCGCTACTCCTGGGTTTCTACTTCAATATTCTCTCTTCTTACTTTATGAAAGTTTTACTTTAATGCATGTGCATGTCTGTTAGAGTCCCTGGGACTCAGGTTACGGATGGTTGTCAGCCATCCTGTAGGTGCTGGAAATCAAACCCCAGTCCTCTGGAAGAGCAATAGATGCTCTTAACCAATGAACCCTCTCTGTAGCCCATTCTCCCCTTTTCTATTATACGTACTTCTTCCTCTGCACATGCAGTAGATTTTTCAGGTCCTCTCAGTTTTACTGAAATATCTCTTGTCGCTGCTCTAGAGCCGTGGAACCTGGGAGAATGGAGTCAGTAACTGAGGAGATTAAAGTCTCGTGCGATAGCCAACTTTATTCAGAGCCTTAAACAGATTATTCTCTGAGGGTTAAGAGTGGTTACCTAAGTAAAGTTCCCATGAGTTCAAGTTGTATACAGTCACAATGACAAGCTGCATGAGACAGAAACATGTTTTCATAGAGGCTTGTAAAGGATAATTTTAATGTTTAATTGATAACAACAGCAAGCAGTATTGAGTAATCTGAAGTAAGCTCATTTGCATCAGCTGTACCTGGGAGGAGCACAAAACCTTTCCAAGGACAGTTCTGCGTTCTGCAGAAACTGCGGTCTTGAGAGAAGTTTCCCTACTCCTTTCCCGGACTGTACTCTACCCGTTTTCTTCCTGGTTCTGTTGTTGTTTGATTTTTAGACAGGGCAGTTGTAGGCCATCCTGCGCTACATAGTGAGGTTCTTAACCCCAACAGCAACAACAACAACAAAAAAAATGGAACTATTTTCGTGGATCTTTTACAGGAAAGAACCCAGAGCAGCTGGTTCTCTGGCAACTCATATAAAAGAAAGCATTTAGTTGGGGGCCTGCTTACAATTTTAGAAGATTAGTCCATGATCATCATGGAGGAAAAGAGATTGTTAAGGTGCTGGAGCAGTAGCTGAGAGTTTTATATCCATAGGCAGCAGGAGGAGAGAGAGGGAGCCGGGTGTGCTGGGCTCATGAAACCTCAAAACTCCCCACCCCCAGTGACACACCTCCTCCAACAAAGTCACACCAACTAATACCTCCTACTTCTGCCCATATAGTTCCACTAACTGGGGACCCACCATTCAAATGTATGAGCCGATGGTGGCCATTTTCATTCAGACACAAAACCACACAAGGTGATACTGGTTGGTGTGGTGATGCCAGTCTTTAATCTTAGCTGTTCCCGAGGGTGGAGTGGGTGTGCATTCAAGACCAGCTGGGACAACTTAGTGAGACCCTGTCTCAAGATAAGTCATAAGGACTAATGACTTATGTCAGTGGTAGCAAGATTTCCTGCTGTGTGCAGGGCTCTGGTTCTTTCCTCAGTGCCAGCGGAACAGAAGAGAATGGTAATGTTCAAGGAGAGTGTCTTAGTTAGGGTTCTGTTGCTGTGAAGGGATACCATGACCATGGCAACTCTTATAAGGGGAAAACATTTAATTGGGGTGGCTTACATTTTCAGAGGTTTAGTCCATCATGGTGAGACATGGTGGCGATCAGACAGGCATGGTGCTGGAGAAGGAGCTCAGAGACACTGGGTATGGCTTGAGCATTTAAGACCTCAAAGCCTACCTAGACAATGACACACTTCCTCTAAGAAGACCACACCCACTCCAACAAAGCCACACCTCCTAATAGTGCCAGTCCCTGTGAGGTTATGGGGGCCAGTTATGTCCATCCACAGTCCTCAGTACCAAAGGAAAAGGAAAGGGGTGGGAATGTCGTCTTTAATTATTTACTACTATTTCCCTTGCAGAAAAAGATTGTGCCTGGTGGAACAAACAGAACACAGCAGGATGATGCAGGAAGACTGGCAGCTAGAAGCCGCCTCGCTGCCATAAAGAACGCGATGAAAGCGAGGCTGAAGCAGGAAGGGCATGTCCCGGTGGCAGCCGTGGAAACACCAAAGGAAGTCGACAAAATAGTGTTTGATGCTGGGTTTTTCAGAATTGAGAGTCCTGTTAAATCATTTTCAGGTTGGTGTTTTTGTAGAGACTTAAGAGAAATATTTGGGCCAAATGAGGGCTTGTGTAAAGGATAAAAAATAATTTTCATGTGAACATATGAAAGTGCACCAATTCCTAGAAAACAGACTGTGTGCTAGCAAGCCCACACGCAAACCACACTCTGCGAGATGTGGTCAGATTGGTTTGTGCATGATCCATCTTTTAAGATCATGCTTGTGTTTCCAAGGATTCCATAGCTGCTACTGGCATGTAGTCCCAATCTGTAAGGTTCCGTGACAAGTGAGATTAGAACGAAGATGCAAGAGGAACTTGCTCTTTACCCTCCTGAGCTGTGCAGCTGACTGCAGCCTCTGCACAGGAGAGATGGGAGGGAACTGAGCAACTTTGGAAACCTATACATCACTGCATTTTTTGAGAGTCTCAGGATCAAACTGGCTTTGCATGCATACACTAGGCAAGCACTTGTCCATTGAACAGTGGCCTCCCTTTTTGAAATTTTCTCTTTTGAGACAAGGTCTGGTTACGTTTCCCAGCTATTCTTGACCTCATGCAGGCCTGGAACTTGCTCCAATCCCCCTGCCTTAGCCTCTGGGGAGGCCGGGGCGTCAGGGAGCACCAGCTCCCACTTCCCATCACTCTATTCAAACATTTCTCTGCGTGCTGCTTGCTCACTCGCGTCCCGCTAGGACTGTATGATTCTGGCAGCAGCCATCTAAGTGCCATACAGAGGAGACCTGAGTGTCTCGACAGTTATGTGTGAGTATCCATTTGTTTCCATGCACTAGCCCAGTGTTTGTACCTGGTAACTACAGCAGGATACAACTGCATCTCAGCTTTTCCAGGAAATACTTTGCTGTGCAAGAAACAGCAAAGGAGTTTGTTATAGTTATTCTTCAAACTGAGGTTTTGGTGTTTTTGTTTGTTTTGGCTTTTAAGACAGGGTTTCTCTGTATAGCCTTGGCTGTCCTAAAACTCTTTTGTCTGTAGATCAGGCTGGCCTCGAATTCACTGAGATCCATCTGCCTCTGCCTCCAAGTACTGGGATTAAAGGTGTGTACTACTATGCCTGCCAGGTTGAGATTCTTGACCCAAGTGTTCATTTGTTTGACATAGGTAAGAAGTAGCTCACTTGCTGATTTCATTATACCTTCTAAAATATTTTTTAGTGTGCGTGTGTGTTTAAAATTTATTTATTATGTATACACACACCAGATATCATTACAGATGGTTGTGAGCCACTATGTGATTGTTAGGAATTGAAAGCAGAACCTCTAGAAGATCAGCCAGTGCTCTTAACCTCTGAGCCATCTCTCCAGCCCCTTCTAAAATATTCTTAATATTGTCTCTTATTGTCAGAGACACACCTATTTTTATTTTTTTAAGTTTTAGTGTTTTGTATATATGGATATTTTGCCTGCACGTTTGTCTGCACCATGTGTGTCCCTGATGGCTGCAGAAGCCAGAAGAAGGCGCCAGATCCCCAGGACCTGGGATTATAGCTGCTGTGAAGCCCCAGGAGGAGCTGGGACTCAAACCTGGTGCCTCCAGAAAAGCAGCCAGTCTTCTTAACTGCTGAGTCGTCCCTCCAGCCACAGAGTCGAAAGAACATAGACCTGGGATATCAAAGGGGAGCATTGTCTAATGTGACAATTCTCTTTTTCAAAGAAAGTCCCTGGCACTTGACTTTAATAAATGTTGACAAGAGAAAGCCTAATTAGCAGGATTTGCATTGCCTTTCTGAACAAAAAATGAAAGAAAGGATTTTTGCTATGGAGGTTATTTTGTCTTTTTCTAGCACTTTCTTCTGAGCGTCGTTCTCAGAGATTTGGAGCACTCACATCTGCCAGCAGAGTCATCCCTGAGAGCGGGGCTCCAGGGGACCTTCAGAGACAAAGGAGATCGCTGGAGAATCCTGACCCTCAGAGCAGCAAGCATGAACCTGTCAATAAGACGTTGTTTTCAGACACTCTTGAAAGCAGGTATTTCTTTAATGTACATTACAAGTTTAACGATACTATCATTTCACATGGTCAAGCTGGTAAAATGTGACAGACATGTTTCCAATTAAATTTCGCATATGACCTGAAATATGTAGGCGAGATATGCTCTTTTCTAACTGAGGAAACAGACTGAAGGTTTCCGGTTGGAAGCAAGTGTGGTGGAGGTGATCCTGCCCACTCAGGAGGCTGAGGTGAGGGGTGATTTCAGAGAGTCTGAGACCGGCCCCAGTGACGCTGATGTCTTCAATGAAAGAACGCAGGTCGAGGTTGAAAAGTGGTCGTGTTGAGATTGGCAGAGTGTGTGGTGCGGTACCCTGGAGAGGAAGCAGTGTGGTGTCCTCCGGTGCTTAGCAGGGCATGGCTGGCCCCTGTGAAACTGAGCTTCACTCCCCTCCGCTCCAGGGCAGGTGCACCCAGACACCCGCTGCTTCTGCGGTGTTTCAGGGGCACATACCTTTAAGCCGGCCTTTACAGGAAGTGCCCAGCGTGGGCAGACGGCCTAGAGATCACGTTAGGTTATTAACTGGTGTCCTCCCTTACAGCAGCCATGTCAGGTATTGAGTGAGGAAAGTTAAATGGTATCTTAATGAAATTCAACTTGTAGTTGGTCAAACTGGGTCCATTCTTCATATATCCCCTCTCCACAAATGCATTAAAATAACTAAACTGTCCTTTTCAGTGGCTCCTAAATGTACAGTGTGTCTGATAGAGGGAAGGGATTTTGAACAAGTAGGAAATAAAATTGTAAAATAAGAATCTGAAGCCAGCAAGATGGCTCTGTGGGTAAAGGTGCTTGATTTGCAAGCTACCTGGCCTGAGTTCAATCCCTACAAACGACATAAAGGAGGAGGAGAGAGCTCCCTGCTGCGGTCACTCCGACCTCCACATGTGGTATGGCCTTGACACACACATATAGTGGATTTTTTTTAATGTTTGGTTGCAAATGTCTTTCAAGATGGCATCTTAAAAATAAGCAACTTTGGGCTGGAGAGATGGCTCAGAGGTTAAGAGCACTGGCTGCACTTCCAAAGGTCCTGAGTTCAATTCCCAGCAACCACATGGTGGCTCACAACCATCTGTAATGAGATATGGTACCCTCTTCTGGCCTGCAGGAACATATGCAGGCAGACCACTGTATACTTAATAAATAAATAAATCTTTAAAAAAAAAAAAAAAAAAAAAAGCAACTTTGCAGGAAGTTGTTCTTTAAGATTCATTTTTATGCCAGGTGGTGGTGACACACGCTTTTAATCCCAGCACTCAGGAGTCAGAGGCTGACCGATCTCTGAGTTCTAAGTTCGAGGCCAGCCTGGTCTACACAGAGAAATGCTGTCTTGAAAATTTAAAACAAAAAAAAAAAAGATTCATTTTTATTTGTGTGTGCATGCATGCTGTGTGTGTGGATACCCAGAGTCCAGAAGAGGATTTTAGGTTTCCTAGACCCTGAGTTACAGGCAGTTGTAAGCTGACCAACACAGGAGCCAAACTCCCATCCTCTGTAAGAACAGCAAGCTCCATCTCTCTAGAAGAGAATATTTTTAAAGCAAACTTCGACAAGATTGAAATTAACATTCTGTTTAGTCACATTGAGTGTGTAGATTCTTGCGTGCATGCCGTGGCATGGTGTGTGGACCAGAGGACAGCTTCTCAGGGATCAGTTTTCTCCTAACATGTTCCAGGGTTAAACTCAGGTCATCAGGCTTGGTGGCAGGGAACCATCTTGTGGGTCCCCAAAGAGATTATGACAGATAACTTTTCTTAGGTTTTTTATTTTTATCAACGTACAAAAGAATAAGTTTTGTTATGCCATTCTCCTGGGCCAGGCTCTCCCTCTGACCTCATTGTGCAAGCTGCCACCCTCTGTGAAGGATGGGACTCAAAGCCCAAGTCGAACGACTGTGATGTGCTTGACGATTGGTGTCTAACCACTGTTTGTTCCAGGTCCAGCAGAGTAGAAGACACTTGGTGTCCTGGAGAGGAAGATTCAAGTGCCATGGACCATGTAAGTCCTATTGCAAGGTGGCAGTAGGTAGCCAAGGGTGTTAGCTGTTTGTATCAGACAGGAAGTCACTTCAAAGAAAGGAAGATAAAATAACAAAACTTGCATTTGGCAGCCTAAGTGAGTCATGCAAAGTCGTATCGTTCTCATTTGAATGGGCCCCTGGGTTGCTGGAAGCAGCTCTCTTTGTCTGCTTCAGGCCACATCAAGAGGGCTCTGGAACCAGTGCACTTGAGCAAGGATAGCAGTCTTTGGCTTCTTTTTAAATTGTTTTTTAAATTTCCTTATGAATAAGTGTTTTGCCTGCATATGTGTATCTTCACATTGTGTGCATATAGTGCCTGTGGGTTCAAAAATCGGTGTCAGATCTTTTGGATGTGGAATTACAGAAGGTTGTGAGCTGCCATGTGGGTCCTGGGAGTCAAACTCAGGTCCTCTGGGAGAGCAGGCAGCGCTATTAACCTTTGAGCCACCTCTGGCCCTGGCCTCTATTTTTTGAACCAAACTGGATGATGTGTCTTTTGTATCTGTGTGTTATGTCTGCCTTTTTTTACTGAATAGACCTAGCAGGTTTGAACTGGAGCCCTCTTGCCCCAGCATCCAGGGTAGCACTATAGTCTGGTGCCCCCAGGCCCAGTTTGCTCTTGAAATTTACTTTCTCTTTCTTCACAAAAAGTTTGCCAATCTTTGAGCTGATGCAGGTGTTCGCTGAGAAGCTTGTCCTCGTTCCTGTTGTTCTTTGTGTTGTGGAACAAGACAGCAGGCTTCATAGTGTTCTTTAGACTTCTTGTGGGTTTGTTGTTGTTGCTGTTGTGTGCGGACTGGGTTTCTCTGTGTAGCCCAGGCTGGCCTCGAACTCCCAGAGATCTGCCTGCCTCTGCCTCCCGGGTGCTGGGATTAAAGGCGTGTACCACCACCGCCCGGCTTCTGTTTTTCTTATATTTCATAGCAGTATGGCTTTTTTTTTAAAGTTTGTTCCATTTATGGGTAATTGGAATCTTTGCCCGCTTTTACCTCCAGACTGTAAATAAGATAAATGTGGAGGTGAATTGTTTCCCCACTGAGGTGATGAATTTGCCTCTTCCTGATGGTCGAGTGGCTGGTGACACCAAGCAGAGAGAAGTGCGTTCTGATGTGGAAGGCATGGAGCTACAGTCTACCTCCCAAGATGTGCTGATGAGTGATCCTGAGAGCTCCCCCTCACCAAACACCTCCCAGGAAGCCTCCAGAGTGTCCCAGTCAGGTAAAGTCTCAGACGCAGTGCAGCCTGGGTCGTCGTAGGATTCTGAGAACAGTTTCTCATGACGAAGGGGAAGATTGGAGGCTCACTGTAAATGTCCCAGAAGCTAGTTTCAGATACTTTGTTCTGCAGCCAGGTGTGGTGGGCCATCCCAGCCAAAGAGAAGCAGAGACAGGGTTATGCCTAGTGCAGGGCCAGCCTGTCTTACCTATGGTGTTCCAGCCTAGCACGTGCAATACAGTGAGATGCTGCCTTGAAACAGCAGCACCAAGGAGCACCATACTTCTAACCCGACACTTGAGAGACAAGTGCTGGTCCACACTGGAGATGAGGGCGTTTGGGGATAGACGTGTTTGCTGGTCCACACTGGAGATGAGGGTGTTTGGCAATAGTCCTGTTTGCTGGCCCACACTGGAGATGAGGGCGTTTGGGGATAGACGTTTGCTGGTCCACACTGGAGATGAGGGCGTTTGGGGATAGATGTGTTTGCTGGTCCACACTTCAGAATATTCCGTTTTTCCTCTCTCATGCCTGTTTTGTGTCTACCGCGTGGTGATTATTCTGTAAAAGGGACTGGGCCTCACATTTGTGTTACAGTATATGGGCCTACGCTCCTCCGCTGTCCCCAGTCTGCCCAAGACCTAGTAAAGTGCAGTGTTACACTGTGCAGACATCTCCTGTCTTTACCTGGACCTCCTTTGTGTGAGACGTGACCCCACTGTGTAGACCTCACGTAGATAGATCCTCCCGCCCCTGCCTCCCGAGTTCTGGGTTGGAGGTATGTGCCTACCCTGGCCTCTGTTCTCAGCAGCATTTTGTGGGTACCTTTAGATTGCAAGTCTGGTACTTTCTTAGAAAGGACCTTTATACTTTTGTTTGTTTGTTTTTGTTTTTTTGAAACAGGGTTTCTCTGTGTAGCCCTGGTTGTCCTGGAACTCACTCTGTAGACCAGGCTGGCCTTGAACTCCCTGAGATCCGCCTGCCTCTCTGCCTTCTAAGTGCTGGGATTAGAGGTGTGTGCCACCACTGCCTGGCAACCCTTATAAAGAAGAATTTGACCTAGCAATCTAATTGCATTAAACCACGTGACACAGGCAGGCATGGCTTTGTGTTCTCATCTATCTGGTAGTGGTTTTCCGTGTCCTTCTGTAACTCCCTTAACCGAAAGAATATTCTTTAAAAATTATTGTTCCTTGCTTTTCAGAACCATTACATAGACAGCTCACTTCTGAATGCCAACTTCTTGATCCAGTAAGTTTTTATCTTAATTTGAAAAGTTTTTATATATTCTAGATTTATGCGATTGTAAAGTTTTTTGACTTTATCTTGTTTCCAGTTTACTGTGGGTGCAAGCATACCATGGCATGTGTATGGAGGGCGGGGACAACTGTGGGGAGTGCGCTCTCTCCTTCCGTTGGGGCATCCAGGGGTGGACTCCAGGTGTTAGCCCTTTTACAACACAGAGACCTCTCACCCACCCTGGTTTTGTTTGCTTTCAGAATAGGGTCTTGTTCTGAAGACCACGCTAGCCTCTG
This sequence comes from Ondatra zibethicus, assembly GCA_004026605.1. Classification (NCBI taxonomy): domain Eukaryota; kingdom Metazoa; phylum Chordata; class Mammalia; order Rodentia; family Cricetidae; genus Ondatra; species Ondatra zibethicus. The sequence continues at coordinate 110,739 of PVIU01003986.1, forward strand.
ACTCTCCCTTTCTGGTACTGAGATTACAATTTCTTGTATAAAATGAAAGTTGCTCACTTTTCAACTTGGCTGCAAGGTTTAAAATGTGTGTCGTGTGATTACCTGTGCATATGTTGAACTGCACACATTATCTACTGTTCTGAAGTGGGAGCGGGTGCAGCTTTAATGGTTGCTCTCTCCCAGAGCATCTGGGTTCAGGCCCCAGCACCCACATGACAGCACAAGAGTCCCAGAGGGTCCACCGCCCAACACTGACATGCATTCTGCTATTCAAATATGATAGGACAAATTGGCTGAAAGCTTACCTAATGTCTGGTTTAGATTCTGCCAGATGTTTCTGAGTGATTCCGGTTTTTATAATAAAGTATGAAAGAAGAAAAGAGCCAGGTGGTGGCGCACGCCTTTAATCCCAGTGCTCAGGAGGCAGAGGCAGGCGGATCTCTGTTTGAGGCCAGCCTGGTTTACAGAGCGAGTTCTAGGATAGTGGGGACTACGTGGACAAACCCTGTCTCAAAACCCGAAAGATGCGGCTGCCACTTCTGAAAAGCACAGGGGTGATGGGCAGTGTCTGTCCCGTCTCAGCCCTCCATGGCCATGTTCTCCTTAGCCCTGAGACTACTGCAGTTATACTCTACTGTGTTATTTGTAAGCTGCAGCTTTTACTTTTGGTAATCTCTTACTTGTAAGTTAAGTCCAAATATTAGTTAGCCCTGCTGAAGTCTTCCTGTAAAAGTTCTTTTCTCTCCTGTATTAATTTAACATAGATATAGGTTTATAGGCATGTGTGTGTGTGTGTGTGTGTGTGTGTATAGTCTTTCAATAAGAGTACAATATGAACTTATTATTTCTGAAATCCACCTTCATTTCAGAAATCTGATTTTGTAATTATAAACTATTCACTTTCTGCCTGACGCTCACTGGTATTGACATGGTCAGCATAGTTGTCTATTGAGTGGACAGTGACCTTTAGCCTATCTCTAGACATTCTCAATGATCTGGAACAGGACTTTGTCACCTGTCTTTTATCCGTGAGTCTAATATAGCTGTGGGTAACATTGTTGGCTTACTGACACCAGCTGCTACCGTGAGTCAGGAAATGACTTTGGTTTGCTAATCTTGAATATTAGACTATAAGAAATTCACCAGGCAGGCAAGATGTGCCAAGCCTGACCACCCAGATTCAATCCTCAGAATTCACACTGGAAGGAGTAAACCAATTCCTGCAAGTTGTTCTGTGACTTCCCTGCTCTTGTGTGTATGCCCTGTATGCACTCACTAAATAAATGTAAAAGCCAAGCCAGAAATCCACTACAGCAAATGTAGGATTAAATAGCGGCAGATACGTGTATCCTCAAGCCGCTTATTCCTAATGCATCTTTGTCTTGACCTCTGATCTCTTGCAAATCTGCTGTCTGTGGTCAGGCCCTGTGCCGCCCTGTGTCTCTGGAGCACAACTGTGTCACTGTCGTTCTTGGTTTCAGACGTCCTAGGGACTTCAGCAACAGAAGGCTAATTCGTATAGCAGTCCTGATGTAGTCCTCCTCTTAGGGCTCATCTCTGTTTGGTTCTGAATATATAAGTAGATCTGAAAGTTATTCTGGTTTTGACATCTGCAATATAATTAGAGGTGTTCTGTAGCTCTATGTCGTCTCATTGAATCTTAGTATTTATACTTTTTCTATGATTTCTTCTTCCATTTCTATAAATATTAAACATTAGGTACTTAAATCTAGCAGTCTATATAGGCTCAAATTAGTGCTTGCCAAATAGTATCATTTGAAACTCAAGTAGGGCTTGATTGGGGCAATTATAAAGATCCCAATAGGGTCACACTATGACATTAAGGGTTATATGGTTTAGGATTTGTGGAACCTGCATGAGTATCTTTTTGTTTGTTTTATCGAGACAAGGATTCTCTGTAGCTTTGGAGCCTGTCCTGGAAACTAGCTCTTGTAGACCAGGCTGTCCTTGAACTCATAGAGATCCACCTGCTTCTGCCTCCCAAGTGCTGGGATTAAAGGTGTGTGCCATCACCGCCTTTAATCCCAGCACTCAGGAGGCAGAGACTAGTGGATCTGAGTTCAAGGCCAGCCTGGTCTACAGAGCAAGTTCCAGGACAGCCAGGGCTGCACAGAGAAACCCTGGGTCAAAAAACAGAACAAATTTTTTTTTTTTTAAAGATTGCTTTCCATTAGGTCTTAGGCTTTTATAATTTCATTGTTGCTTTGGGAAACCTGCTTATCCTTAGCACTCACTTAACTGGCAGTGTAGACAGTTTATTTGGGGCAACTCTTGATGGTGAATTCAATGACTTCTCTGTTTTTGTTCTTCAGCCAGCCCTAAGCAACGCCAGTCCCTGCACACAGGTGGAGTCCAGACAGCAAGATCGTGCCAGACACATCTCCTTTGGGGGTGACCTCATCGTCTTCTCACCTCTGAGACTCCGAAGTCAAGAGCACCAGGAGGGTTTTTAACTTAGAAATAATTCCAAACATTTCTTTTTCATATCATTAATTCTTTGACACATTCTTATATTGTTGGAAATTTTAAAAATATGCTTTAGTATTCGCTTCTCTTTGCTCTATTTATATTTTTTACATAATCTTTTAATGCTCAGTGTTCATCACGACACATTTTGGTGATGCTGTACAAGCTGCAGGTTTGTAAAATACTAATGTGAAGCAAATCTCTACATCTGTGTCCTCACTTTATACTGCTCATTTGAGCAGATAGCTTTGCTTTCCTTCATTCCTTTAGAGGAAGTTTTCTGGATTGAGAAGTCCCTTTATTACAGATCAGTCCCTGCTCCCTCTGGTAACTGTCTCCTTAACAGAGCCAGCTGCCATTGAAAAGGTGGAGGGGAGGTGTCAGCCACCAGGTCAGACGACGACACTGAGACTTAATTATGGAAACTTGGCCTTTAGTTGGACTGGTCCCACTGCTCTTATGACTGAAATCAACCTCTTCATACTAGTCTGTGTTCTGCCACGAGGCGCTGCCTCATCTCCATAGTGCCGTCTTGCTTCCTCCTAGCCTGGCTGGCAACTCCATCTTTATTCTTCCCACCTATCTCTCCTGCCTAGCTATTGGCTGTTCCGCCTTCACACCAATCACAGTAACATCTTCACACAGTGTACAAATATCCCACAACACTAATGAATGCCGGAAAGTTCCAGGGCAGTGAGATTGCTTGATGGGTAAGGATACCAAGCCTCATGACCTGAGGTTGATGCCTCGAACCTACACGGTGGAAGGAGAGGCCCAACTCTCTGCATGTTCTGTTCCTTCAGGTGTTGATTGCAAGTGCTTGCCTTTTTTTGCTTTTTAATGTATAGAGTGACCTGTCTTCACGCACAACAGAAGGGAATCAGATCCCATTACAGGTGGTTGCGAGAACAGCCAGTGCTCTTAGCCACTGAGCCATTTTTCCAGTGCATGCCTTTACAAACCTTTTAATTTCTGTTCTTTCTGGAACTCCAGCTTGTGACAATCACCAGTTTAAATTATTGGAGAAGATAGCATTGTAGAACAGACAATTTTGACATTTTCCTAATCTTTGATCTTGTTGGTGATAGGAAAGATAGAAGATGACTGGGTGGTGGCGCACGCCTTTAATCCCAGCACTCGGGAAACAGAGGCAGGCAGATCTCGGAGTTTGAGGACAGCCAAGTCTACAGAGTGTGTTTGAGGACAGCCAGGGCTACACAGAGAAACCCTGCTTGAAAAACCAAACTGGGAAAAAAAAAAAAACTGGTGTGAGAATGTGTATATAAAAACCAAGACACAGAAAGTCTCATTGGTATCAAATACTGATTTGAAGACAATGACTTATGGCTTTAAAAGAAAAATGGGTTGAAAACAGCCTACATACACTACAGCTATTTCAGAACTATATATATATACATAAAGATGGAGAATGATTCAGTCCACCTAGTGATGAGGCCTGCAATGTAGCACGGTGCACATGATCGCAGTGACGGTGTGACACCTGCTCCCTGCTGTATAGAACAGAGTGCACGGTACGTCCACCACACACTCCCGGGAGACAACATGCAGTGTGAGTGCCGACAGCGGCTCTCAGCCCTTTACTGTGTTTCAATTGGCCCACACCCAGGGCTGTGTAAGTGCACCCTCTGATCTTCACCCGCAGTCACCTAGCAGTACTGAGCAGCGTGTTAGTAGTGACTTCCTCCTGGTAGCTGTTAGACTCCTCATATATTTCCTCCTGAGACTCAGGATGGCTGAGTGAGAGTGCATGTTTCCCTTAACGTTACTTCTGTTGCTCCAACTCAGAGCGCATAAAGACAAGCAGCTAGAGCAGGCCTTGGTGGGCCTGACTAGTCCCAGCACCTTGGGAAGAGAGATGCAAGTCAGAGGCCTGAACAGGCAGCTCAGCTATTCTCTCTGGAGAAAAAAGGGGGGCCTGGAGAGATGGCTTAGAGTGAAAGGCATGGACTACTCTTGCAGAGGACCTGTGTTGGGTTCCCAGCACCCTAGTGAGGCCGGTCACAAGCACCTGTAACTCCAGCTCCAGGGACCCAGCCACCTCTCACCTGTGAGCAGGCGCACACACACAGTTTAAAGGGCTGGGGATATGTGGCTCAGTGATAGAGAACATTTACTTGCCTAGCATTCACAGGTCCTAAGATTTGACACCTAGTATCAGAAAATAAACAAAAAACCAGGTATCCGTTAGCACAGGAATATTTATTAAATGGATGCCTTACAAGAAGGGTAAGGAGGAATAAGTGTAAAGTTTTCCGTACAGAATGAGCATGGAGCCTTCAGTTATAGGAGCCACCCCCTCTGGATTAGATCATCGTGGGTGCAGCACTGGTAAGGGTTATGTCACCAGAAATCTCCATCTGGTTGATTTCCCGGAGATCTCTCATCCGATGGTTGTACTGCAGCAAGTGAGCATCGTTGACTGCAACCTTGAAGTGGTCAGCTTCCACCAGGACTTGTATCTAGAAACCAAATACGGAAACCATCAGGTATAGGATATGCTAATGTGTGCAATTTAGGCTTTCCACCATGTGTGTGTTTTTCAGGACATACTGTCTGTGATGTGTAATTTCAATTTATCAATTTCTGTATAAACAGGAAAGGAAGAAATGTGTATATCGATTTTTTAAAATCTTTTTTTTTAAATTTTTATATATATATCGATTTTAAACCAGTGTAATCTGAGTTCAGGAGGTCCAACATTTCATTTTATTAGGAATGATAACAATCCAGAGACAGTAGCTGCATAACAAAGCGAATCTAGATTGTCAGAGTTAAACCACAATAAAAAGGCACCAAAATGATCAGAAGGATAGATAATGGCAACCAAAAGAGCATAATTTGCCTACACGCAAGTTTAGTTTTAATGGGGTCTAAAATACTTGAAAGTTAAAAAACAGTAACATAGGAAGGAGTTCCTTAATGGCAAATATTAATTTTTTAGGGCTGGTTAGTGTGTAGCCGGTTTGGGAAAGGCCAGGAAATACACACCCATATCCATCCTTAAACCCTTTAGTATAGAAGAGTGTAGCTTTTGGAGTTGTCCAGTGAGACCATGCCTCTCCTGGCCACATCCCCAGCCCGCTAGGCTTGGTCGCTAGGGTGGGGAGCCTGACCCAGGACGGGCATGGCTTTCCAGTATCCCCTCCATAAGAGCAGTGTCTGCACGGCAGCAGGAACTTACTTTGAACGGTTTGCCACTTTCAAATGGGAAAGCTGACTGTCTCTCTTCCCTTCCCCAGTTGTTAGCCTGCTTGGTGTTGCACACAATGACTCTCCTGTTGTTTTCATTGAAGCGGGGGTTAAAGTGGAAGGCAATATCATTCCCTCTCTTGAAATTTAGAATAATCCTGTTTTAAACCAGAAATCAAAGATATTAACGTATTACCAAGTCAAGAGCATCTGAGTTTCCAAAAGCAAACACTTTTTATATAGGAATTGTTTTTTGTACAGGAAGCAAATAAGCCAGAGCGTGAGTTCCAACCCAGAGAAGAGAAGGCCCACCCTCTCATAGTGATCAGCTCAGACGCCTAGCAGGGCAGCGTGTGTTGTCTGTTCACTGTGTAGCCCAGGCTGGCCTCCGGCTTGTGATTCTCTCCTACCTTGACCTCCAGGTGTGCCACCAGTTGTTTGGTTTTGAATTTGTTTTTGGAGGGGTGTTGACTGACTCTGGTGCCACCGTTCCTGGCAGACACACTTGTGCACTCATGCAAACCCCTCCTAGATATTACATAGCCTTAGACCACCCAGCCTAAGACCATTTATACCTTGCTATAGATAATAATGGTTCTTAGATCTCCCTACCCCCAGCCTAAGACCATTTATACCTTGCTATAGATAATAATGGTTCTTTCCTGTCCTGGTAGATTCACTATCTGTTAAAAAGCAAGTCAGCGACCTGAGAACTATCAAGTGCCTGACTTTCCCGTTAACCAGAAGGTTCAGAACAGCAGGGGTACACAGATGTAGCTAATGTTTCCTCGCCTTTGCTATGGTTGTAGAGTCAGGACGTTCCACGCTATGAGATGGGTGTTTGTGAGGATGTGTCATTGTTATGGGTTTAATAGAAAGCTAAACAGCCAGTCGCTGGGCAAGCAGTGTAGAGAGGACTTCTGGACAGAGAGAGCTCAGGGAAGAAAATTGGAGTCGCCAGCCTGATGGAGAGGAAGCAGGATGAGCAGTGCAGAGTAAAGGTGACAGAGCCACACGGCAGCACACACATGAACAGAAGTGGGTTGCTCTACAGCGCACATGAACAGAAGTGGGTTGCTCTACAGCGCACACATGAACAGAAGTGGGTTGCTCTAAGTTGTAGGAGCGAGGGGCACGAGCCTGAGCTATAAGCTGAGCTGTTATAATCAGTAAGAAGTCTCTGTGTCGTCGTCGTCGTCTTTTGTGAGCTGGCAGCCCAAAGAAAATTCTGACTACAGATGGCATTGGCCAAAGTGCCACTTGAACTTTCTGACTCATTTGTTTCTTCTGGGTGTTAAGCATTCACAAGTCTTGTTAAGGGACTGACCCTATTCCTGGGTTTCATATAGTAACACTAGTAGCTAATACTAACAGTGATTGGGTATTTAAAAAAAAAGTCAGGGAAAGTGACAGCAGTGTTTGTGTCCAGTGGCTCTAGTCCTTGTGTGAACAGAGATTGTCATCTGTCACATAAGCACTTTTCCATGAAGTTATTGGACTGTTTGTGGGACATGGCCCAGAGTTAGTTTTGGTCTCTGAGTACCCAGTCTGCGTCACTGGCACCACTGGCACAGAATTATCTAGTGCAAGGACCTTCATGTATCAGTGTTTCTGTGTAGCTCTGCATTATGTTGAACAGACTATGTAGATCTATATTTTGAAAATAATATATCACTTATACAAGACAAGCTTCAGGATGTGATGCGGTCCTGAGCTCAGAGCATCTGCCTGGCTGTGTGGGAAGAAGGGTGGCTGAGGATAGTGCTTCTGCAGAACCAGAGGGGCGAATGTCAGCCTAGCAAAGTCCTGTTCGTCTGGAGACAGTGTGGTTCCCATTCCTTTACCAGGCACAAACTGATACAGAGGAATTTATAGTTATATTTTTTGAGACAGAGTCAAGCTCTATATAGCTCATGCTATATAGGATCTTCTGTTTCCATCTCCTACAAACTGGGATTGTGGGTATGCACCACCATATCCAATCCCCTACCTAAAAAAGCTCTTGAATAAGGCCGGGCGGTGGTCGTGCACACCTTTAATCCCAACACTCGAAGAGGCAGAGGCAGGCAAGTCCCTGTGAATTCAAGGCCAGCCTGGTCTACAGAGCTAGCTCAAGACAACTAGGGCTGTTACACAGAGAAACCCTGCCTCGAAATATATATATATATAATATATAATGTATATATATAATATATATATTAAATAACCCTGTGCATCTGGCTGGAATATCTCCCTTTTATCCATAAGACTTAGAGACAGAGTCACCAGTGGTCACAGCAGGGTTGATGGCCCCCATGACCCCAGGGACAGTTGAAATGGATTGCTCTGGACACTCAGCTGCTTCATATTATATGTAAGTATGACTAGAAGTGATTGCTGGGTCCAGTCTTCCTCAGGTGGCTATAAATTGGTGTGGGTCTCCTAAATTACCTCATCCCAAACTGGTTCACCTCAGTCAAACCTGTTCCCGTGGCAAAGGTTGTTTTGTTTTGATGAAATCTTTAATGGATGGAATGTTCTCCAACCTTTAAATAAATAATGTCCCCTTAGAAGGGTGGGCTTCCCTGCTTGCCAGTCACTATCTGTAAGACCTGAGCCTCAGTTTCACCTGGCAAAAGGGAAAGCAATGGTCCTTGCCCTGCTTTCACCCACGAAGATCAAAAGCTATCCACACACAGTCACTCTGAACAACCCTGACACGGAAGAATCGCCTGGGAACACATACTGATTATGGGGTAATCCTTGAGATAGCCCTGCCAGGATTCTGACGTGTAGTTTAAAAAATAAGAGCGTCTTTATTCCCAAACCAATCAACAGACTTGTTGGGTTGTTGGCGTACCTGTTTGCGTGGGGCTTCACTGTGCCCATGATCGTGATCAGCATGCGAGGCATGACTCCGCCAGGCAAGGGCAGCTCATAGGGCACTGTCTAGGGACAGACAAGACCGTGTGTCAGTAAAGCACTGGGTTTTCTTGGGGAAAGGGAGGTTATGTTGCTAATGTTACAACGCATGTGACTAAAACAGATCCCTAGTTCAGGCCACCTGTCTAGATTCTGAGACACCTTGCCCAGGGCCTAAAATGACAAAGTTCCCTGTGTGCGCAAGGAGAAAAGGTTTCTGGGCCATCACTGGAGCTGCTTCAGCCCATAATCCTTTTTCTGACATTTTAAGGTAGACTTGACCAACAGTCTTTCTTCCCTCGCCAGTCTCATCACATGACGTACAGAGCTGTAATTTTGCCTCCTGAGAAAAGGTGTGTGTCACCTGGGGCTTCTGTGCTCACAGGTCACCAGCAGAATGCTTTGCATATGAAAGTCTGAGTATCTGTTGAATGAACTCTTTAGTTCACTCACAAGTGTTGAGCTACGTGTTTAAGGTACCTGAATTCCCCCAGAGCTCTGTCCCTGCCTCTGGTTCTCCTTAATTCACCTGTCCCCCAGACTTTCACCTCTGGCCCTGGCCTGCACTAGTTTGGTATGTCCTTCTGGGAGTTGTTCCCAGTGGATCTGTGAACTGGAAGTTCCTGCTTGAGGTATATGCTGGAGGCGTCTCCCCTGCCCCTTGTCCATCAGTTCCGCCTCCTGCATTCCCAGTTTGAGCCAGAGCTTTACTGCTCTGAAAAGCAGTATTTACTGAAGTTGTGGGTAGGAGCCACCCCACTCGCTAGTGTTTATTAATAATAAGCTTAATCTCATAAAAATAATACAATAAATAGTGTAATAAAATTAATTTTTTTTGAAACAGGGTCTCTCTATTCAGACCAGGAAGGCCTCAAATTCACAGAGTGCCTATGAGTACTGGAATTAAAGGTGTGTACCACAACCTTAACTGGATTTATATTAAAGCACCTTTATCTATGCCTTGTCTCTCTATACTAACAAGTCACAGAATAAACTCAATATGAGCATTCCTTTCTCCACTTGACCAGCACACCCCTGTGGTTGGCCCTTAAGGATCTAAGCAACAGGCTTAAAGATACCCCCAGCCCCTAATGTCCTCTCCCCTGTACATCAAGCCCATGAAACAACTCTTCCTCCTTACCAGGGCTCCAGTGGGGGCGCCATAAGGCGCAGCAGCAGGATAGGCCCCAGGAGCACTAGGATAGGCCCCAGGTCCGCCAGGTTGCCCTGGGAAGGCGCCAGGGGCAGTTGAGCCAGGATAGGCGCCAGGGGCAGATGAGCCAGGGTAGGCGCCAGGGGCAGATGAGCCAGGGTAGGCGCCAGGGGCAGTTGAGCCAGGGTAGGCGCCAGGGGCAGTTGAGCCAGGGTAGGCGCCAGGAGGAGCCTGTCCTGGGTAGGCCCCAGGATAGGAAGCCCCTGGGTAACCCCCAGCCCCAGGCTGGTTCCCCCATGCACCAGGCCATCCTTGAGGGTTTGGGTTTCCAGAGCCAGCTAAGGCATCATTAAGCTGTAAAGAAAGATTCAACAATTAGAGGACGGGACTCATTCACGAAATAGAATTCACAGGACTTGAGGCATCTGTGATCTGAGGAGCTGAGAAATCAGAGAAGGGCCACACTCTGCCCTTGCCCTACTGTTCTCAGTTCCAAGGACTGGGACTTTGGGATTGAACCCATGCTATTATTTTGTTTTCCTCTGGCCTCTCATCGTCACAGATGAGGGAGGGCTAAGCTCTCCTCACTTACACAGCCACTGGCTGTTTAAAAGCACACGCTTTCTAATCAATGTGAGAAACAGCTGCGGCCCTTGGCCCACCCGGTCCTGCTGCTTCCATCAGGGACATCACTGCTGCAGAGGCCGCGTCTCTCCCTGGGAGCTGCTGCTGGAAAAGCGAGCCTCCAGCTAACAGTCCCCTGGCAGGCAAGTGAACCAAGGGAACTTCATGGTAGGAGGGTCAAAGGGAAAGCTGGGTGGTGGTAGAAATGAAACCTTTAACCCATGTGAATGTGTGGAGCTAAGAAAATGGACATGAAATACTTACCGAAAAGCTGTCTGCCATTTTCCTAAGAGAAAAAAGACAGAGGGGATTATTATTATTTGAGCCTAAAAGACTTTGCAGACATTTGTGAGATTCAGCGTCCCAAACAGTCCACGGACAGTGTTAGCCAGTCTGCAATCATTTTGCCCAAGCCAATGGTGCAGGACTGAAAAACATCTTGTGGAGGGGGTGGGGATATTTTCTAGCTAAATTCCAAACCTACTTAAGTCATGGAGCTAGACCTCGGAGTGCCAGGAGATCATGTTCTGGAGGCCGAGAGGAAAGCCTTGAGGGGCACAGAGCGGGGTGAGAATTTTCTGCCTCTTCTCTAGGTGAAAGACGGTACAAGGTGTGGTTTCTCTTTGCTGCCTTCCTCCCTGGGTTTCTCCATCCTTGAAAGGATTCATGTTCAGCACAGGCTACCCCTCTTCTCTTCCCAAACCCTTCTGTGCTGTGGGATAATGTTCTTATACACTGTGAAGATTTGTCACTTGTATTGGTTTAATAAAATGCCCAAGCCAATGACAATAGGATAGGATGACAATTAGGGTAAAAAATAAATAAATAAATAAATAAATAAATAAATAAATAAATAAATAAATAAAATGCTGACCGATCAGTAGCCAGGCAGGAAGTATAGGCAGGGCAACCAAACTAGGAGAATTCTGGGAAGAAGAAAGGCAGAGTCATTCACCAGCCAGATGCAGAGAAAGCAAAATGTGAATGCCTTACTGAGAAAAGGTGCTAAGCCACATGGTTAAACATAGACAAGAATTATGGGTGAATTTAAGTCATAAGAGCTAGCTAGTAATAAGCCTGAGCAGTAGGCCAGTTTATAATTAATATAAGCCTCTGTGTGCTTACTTGGAACTCAATGGCTGTGAGACTGGGCAGGACAGAAACGTCTGTCTACACTTGTGGACACTGGGGGAAAGCTATGTGTTGGCTCCTATTGAGATCTCCGAGACAGCTTGACACGGCTGCTGCCTGGTTATTCTCCGTTGGCACACACTGATGCCTGATCTGAGCCACGACTTCCCATGCTTCCCAGGGCTCACAGACCGGCAGGGGGCATGAGACACATGCACACAAGGGTGTGCAATCTTACCGGACTCTGCTGGGACATTCAAATCTGAGAGCTTACGTGTGAGCTGGGAAGGAAAATGGTGTTGGTTCAAAGCCTTGATGGACAGGTGACATCTGGGAGTGTTGGTTTCGGGGGTGTTTGCTTTATGTTTTAGAAAGGTCTTTCTATGTAGTCCATCCTAGGATCTTTCTGCCTCAGTCTCTCCAGAGCCGGCCGTGGTGTGAGCCACTTAGCCTAGCTTATCTTGATATTCTAAATAAAATGTTTAGCAGTAAAGCAGTCGAACAAAGGTAATTCAGGTGGCTGGTGATGGGAACAGAAGCATGTGGGGAGCTTCAAACTGTCAAACAGGTTTGTCCTGCACAAAGCTGCCACAGGGCTGGTTTGCAGACATACCCTGCTTCCTCTGGCTCCTGCCTGGTGCCTATAGAAACCCCACCTACCCCTGATGCAACTGCTCGCAGAGTGAAGCACAGGGCAGCTTTGCTTTGAAGGTATTTCAATATTTCTTTCCTTCTTTCTTCTTTCTCTCCCTCTCTCTTTCCCTTCCCCCCTCGTTCTTTCCCTTGGGGTGCTGAGGATTAAATTTTCTGTGTTGGACTATTTGGCAAACACTCTAGTACTAAGCAACCCAAGCAGCCTCCAGAGGGCTGCTTTGGACTGGGGTTAGTTCTAGCAGAGCTCAGAATCACTACAGTTATTTTGCTGAAATTACTCAGACCACCAGAATTACCTGGACCTAGAAGTAATCATAACCTCTTCTGACTTCATTGGCCCACCTCTGATATTTTACTCAATTATCCCAAGAAATAACATTATTGGATGAGTGTGGTGGCTCATGCTTGTAATCTCAGCATTCCCTAGTATGGGGACTACCATGAATTTGAGGTTAGCCTGGACTACATACCAAGTTCCAGGTTCTCATTCTGGCCTTGAACACTTATGGTAATCCTCCTTCCTCAACCCCCCAGTTACTGGAATCAAAGGCATGAGCCACAATGCCTGGCTTTGGAATTTTCTTAAGAAACTAAAACTTAAGATTGGGCATGGTGGCACACAGCATTCAGAAGGCAGAGGCAGGTAGATAAAAGATCGCTGTGAGTTTGAGGCTAGGTCTGGTCTATGAGGCAAGTCCCTGGCCAGCTAAGGTTACATAGTGAGACCCTGTATCCATTTTGGAGGCTGTTAGGGAACAGTTTTGAAGTTCAAAGTAGGCAGGGAACTTAGTATGTTTGATTACTCTTTTCCCACCCCTTCAGCAATATCTGTGACTTCAAGTCATTAGAACACAGTAGCACACTGCCCTATGACTGTGACAGCCCCAAATGTTTTCAAACATTGCCAGATATCCCCTAGGGCCAAAACCAGGTATGGTTGAAAACCACCAATCTAGGCTGTTAACGTCTATCCCGACATAAAGGTACAGAAGCAAGGCAATAAAAGCTAATAAGGGGTTTCAGGTTTTAAAACTAGCCAAGTTTACAAGGAAGAACAGTAACTGCCTGTAACCTCAGCTCTAGAGAAGCCAAGGCACGAGGATCAAAAGCGTAAAGCCCGTCTAAGCTACAGGTCTAAGCGGACCCTGTTTCCAAACCAAGGACAATCTATTGCTGGGTGTGGCACTGCACACTGGTATTCCCAGCACTCAGAAGGCTGAGGCAGGAGGACTGAGTTTAAAGTTAACCTAAGCCACACAGCAAGGTCATCTCCAAAAACCAGAAGGAAACACTTCCCCCAAAAGAAAACTTTTCTTTGCCTTCCCTTAAGTAGGTTACCATTTTAAGAGGCTGTAAGACTTATGTTAAACTCTTAAGTCTGAAGGCCAAATCTCTGATGTTATATGTTTCATGTAAAAATTCTGTGTGAGAAAGATAAAACAACCTAACTTTACCATTTTCTTCAAAAGGTGCCCTATTGCTAGAACACCAATCAAATTACATTTACGAATGATACAACTGGCAACTGTAGGGCATTTCCACATTGAGCTTTGTTCTTCTCAAGCCTATAATCAGGACTGGTTTGGGCCGGTTTCCAGTCTAGTCAAAGGAAGTTTTAGAAACAGCAGATTTCATTGTGATTCACATGGAGCGTGGATGACAGTTTGGATTGCACTGTTACAACCGCAGGGGATGCTGGGAAAGTGATGCCCTCCGTGCATCTGCGTGCTGGTTTTCTGTTCCCAGAGGACACTCACAGCTCTGTTTGTTAGCAATCTGCTGAGACTGACCAGAGAAAATATTCCCACTATAAAGTGAGAGATCAGAGAGTTAACTGAGGGGCCCAAAGCGATCTCACTGGCAGTGTGGGACCAGGGTCCAAGTTTGAAATTGTTAGTTACTTCACTGAAAAATTCTTTGACTTGTTCTCCCAGAACTACATAACATGCTGAAATAGTAAACAAATAGTAAGATCAAACTTTATCCAGAACATGAACTCGGTGACTCATTCAACCCACAGGCTACTGAAGGCAGAATACCATCGTGTACAGCCACATTGCTAAGAAGAACCACATTTTAACCAATATGTTGTGCTTTTCCAATACCAGTATTTACTGTTTTGTGTCACCTCTCAACCATAGATTTTTTTTTACTGAGGTGTGTGTGTGTGTGTGTGTGTTATACATGCTTATGCACCTGTGTGTGAAGGTGTGCATGCCCATTTGTGTAGGTCAGAGGTCAATGCAGATGTCCTCTGCAGTCACTCTTTACTCTATTTTCTGATACCATTTCTCTTTGAATCTGAGGTGCACACCTGGCTAGAATGGCTGGTGAGTGTGATGTGGGATTTCCCTCTGTATGCTGTGATTTCATTAATGAATAAAAAAACTGCTTTAGACCTATAGCAGGGCAAAACTTAGACAGGGAAAACTAAAGTGAATGCTGAAAGAAAGAAGGGCGGAGTCAGAGAGAAGCCATGTAACCCCGCCAGAGCCAGACGGAACTTTAGCCAGTAAGCCACAGCCACGTGGCGATACACAGATGAATAGAAATGGGCTAAATTAAAATGTAAGAGTCAGCCAATAAGAAGCTAGAGATTATGGGCCAAGCAGTGATTTAATTAATATGGTTTCTGTGTGATTATTTCAGTTCTGGGAAGCGGGGACAAACAAGCGGCCTCCCTCCAACATGAGTGGGCCCGTAGACTCCACTTGTCCCCTCATCCACAGTCGAGGACTATAGACAGGCTCCTCTGGCCATTCCCAGCTTTGTCGGTGTGCGATGGAGACCTGAACTCAGATTTCCCACTGTGCTGCATTGACCCATCTCTTCAGCCCCCAGATACAGTGTTTTTCAAGTACACTTACTTATTTCATGTCTGTAGGGATGTGTGTGTGTAAAGGAGTGGAAGGACAGAGGTAAGGAGTTGGTTCTCTCCTTCCACCATGTGGGCCCCAGTGATTAAACTCAGTCAGTCTTGGTGACAGTGTCATAACCCACTGCGAGCTCTAGATCTATTTGTTTGGTTTGGTTTTTCGAGACAGAGTCTCTCTGTGTAACCCTGGCTGTCCTGGAACTTTGTAGACCAGACTTGTCTCGAACTCAGATATCCGCCTGCCTCTGTCTCCTGAGAGCTGGGATTAAAGGCGTGCGCCACCACCACCCAGCTCAGATTTATTTTTTGAATAGGATTGTAACCTGCTCGTTTCAAGCTCTCAAATGTAAGGATTCTTCCCACCCTTCACATCGTGTGAGCTCCATTCTATCACTTCTAAAACCAGAAGTTTTTGAAGAGCCACCGGGGGGAGGGGGGAAGAAAATTTTATCAAAGGTATTTTTTAAAGCAGAGTATGGTCATTGGTCTCTATATTTGGAAGTACTGCATTTGGAAGCAGTAGGCAGAAACAGTTCAATGTCGCTCTGAATGATGAGCTTAAATATGAATCAATGTAACCAGCTGTTTATGGGGGCTTTTCCTTTAAAGGAGTGAACGATTGCTCCATGCTCCCCTGGGCCCAACTACCATCCACCCAGTGCTCTGCGTTCCCAGGGACTCTTCTGGAACTTGTGTTCATAAAGAACAAAACTAAAACAGTAACTGATGATCCTGGGCCCTCCCCACACTCCTTCCCCAGGAGCCCAGGCAACTCCACTCCATTCCCTGCCTTTGAGGAGACACGGAACAGGGCTTGAGGAAGTCCACGTCCCAAAGCCATAGTCAGTAAGAGGACACTGGCCATCTTCCAGTTCCTCACATCAAGAAAGATAAAGTGTCTCAATCACTGACTTTGCCCTTTGGAAAAGCCCAGTGTCAGTCATGGAAGAAGGCATGAGCCATTGTCAACAGCAAGCTGGACAACGCCTTGCCCGCAAGCTGGGTCTGCTGCAGTGAGGGCTGGTTGCCAAGGGAGCGAGGTACACAGCATCTAAATCGTAAACGAGACCATCCTAGGCCACCTGAGCTCACTGGCAAGAAGTAAAAGTTTGTTTTCTTATGTATTTATTTTGAGACAGGTCTCACTCTGTGCCCAGGTTGGCTTAGAATTCTCAATGTAGCCTATGCTGACCTTGGACTTGAGATTCTCTGGGTTCTGCCTCCTGAGTATGGGAATAACAGGCACCTACCCACCGAAGGAAAAGTTCTTTGGAAGGCTTCTGTGCATACTCAGGAGGCAGAGGCAGGCAGGTGTCGTAAGTCCAGCCTGCCTGATCTACGTACCGAGTTCCAGCCAGTGGTACCTATGATGCCCTCTCTCGAAAAATAATAAATAAAGCCACTGTGCTTATATTTGATCCAGTTAAAATTCTCATTGATTAAGAACCCCTGAAGAGAGCTGGGCGGTGGTGGTTCACTCCTTTAATCCCAGCACTTGGGAGGCAGTGGCAGGCAGATCTCTGTGAGTTTGAGGCCAGCCTGGTCTACAAGAGCTAGTTCCAGGACAGGCTCTAAAACTACAGCGAAACCCTGTCTCAAAAAAAAAACAAAAAACAAAAACAAAACAAACAAACAAAAAAGAACCACTGAAGAGACTCAGTCATATTCCATAAACATGATCAGTTTTTCTGGTCAATGCATCAAACAGTTCTCCATCCTTCCTGCTTTGTGTACAGTTTAATGATCCCTCCCTTAAACACTTCTAGGCTTAAACCTGAAAGACTCCACGAACGTCCTCCCCAGGATATGGAACAAGTACAGATTTTAAACTCTTAACGCTAGCCCCCACCAAGGCTAAATGTGACTATCTTAGGGAAAAGGGACCTGTCTGAAAAGTATTCAGACTCAGTGTGCACAGGCTAGCATGATACATGCTGTAATCCCAGTACTCAGAAGACTATGGTAGAAGGAGTGCCGTGAGTTCAAGACCAGACTGGACTATAAACTAAGCATGAGGCCAGCCAAGGATATACTGTAAGACTCTACCTCAAGGAACAAAAGCAAAACAACACAAAAAAATGTCAGTGACCAAGAAGGAGAAAATTGCTAGATGTGGTTGTACTAGTCTGCAAAATCACAAGTTCAAAACCAGCCTAGACCAGACAAGAAGACCTTGTCTCAGTTATAAACAAGAGCTCTTCCAATCTCAAATTCCTTTTTTTTTTTTGGTTTTTCGAGACAGGGTTTCTCTGTGGCTTTGGAGCCTGTCCTGGAACTAGCTATATAGACCAGGCTGGTCTCGAACTCACAGAGATCCGCCTGCCTCTGCCTCCCGAGTGCTGGGATTAAAGGTGTGCGCCCGGCTTCAATCTCAAATTCCTTAACACCCCCCCCCCCGAAAGACTATTGTGGCAGAAAAGCAAGCTTTTTGTTATTAAACTTCATTTTTCATGGAAACAGGCAGTTCATACCTGTAATCTCACTTGGGACACTGAGACAGGACTGAAAAGTGAAAGCCAGCCTGGGCTATGAAGTGAGTTCCAGACCTGCCTAGGCTGCAGTGAGACCCCGCCTTCCCCTACCCAAAAAAGCAAATACATAAAAATATGGGAATACATAAACTTGAAGCAAACAACTTAAAATTTCAGAAATTAGTGAGTTTTAAATACTGTGATTGCAATTGTTTTCTTCGAAATAAACTGGGTCACTAGGTCCAGGGGTCCTTATTATCTAGAAACCCTGCTCCCTAATGGTCACTTTACAAAGATTCCAGTTTTTGGACTAGGAATCACAGTTTCCATCCCTGCGTCATCGGCTTCCTACATTCGTGTTTGAGCAACAGGTAATTTAGAATAAATCCAGCCTTTAAAAGTCTCCAGCTAAGGCTTTGCATTCTGGGACAAACACCACCACACCCAAGATTTCCTGCCCAGGTCTTGAGGTTATTGCACAAATCATACTGGGCATGAATGAGTCACTTGGCTTGCAAAAAGTTTTAGAGGTTACTTTAGTTCCTCATCAGCATTGTTTTCTGTGCGGTTAGCACGCGGGGAGTGGCTGTAGACCCTGTCGTTGCTGGACCTGGTAGACCTGGAACCACATAGCACGATCTGTAGGGGAAGGCTCAGCAGGTGCCACAAAGGAGCCTGCTGGCCAAGTCAGGGATCCCAGGAGATGTCCTGTAGAGTCCCCAGGCAGCCCCCCAGTGTGTGGGGAGGAGGACCTGGTTCCTATGGCCGAGCTAGGGGCAACTGCTCCGAGTCAGCTGCAGGGTTAGTTTCAGAGGGTTGCGGCTCACTCGAGTGCAGGACTTCCGAAGCATGCCCGTGACCCTCTGGCATTCCACACCCCCCCCCCCCCAAGGATGCTAAGTATGTAGGTCGTGGCTAACTTTCTCCGAGTGTTACCCGCAGGTGAGCCATGGCCGTGAGCCCGAGCCTGGGACCCTAAAGGTCGCCTCCCGCAGGGCTGCAGAGCCGAACCCTTTCTTGGTGCACTGAGCAGCACTGTTCCCCCTCGCCCCGCGCCGCTCACCTGGTCAATGCTCCGCCTGCTGTGCTGCTCTGCTCTGCTCCTGCTCCGCTAGCTGTTAGCAAGTTGGGCGGTGCCTGGGTGCTTCTAATACACTTCTGCCCGGCCCGTCCTCCGGGGCGGGGCAGCACACCCCCGTCCAGCAGGCGCCTCGCTGGGCCGCGCCCCACGGACCCTGGAGCTTCCCCAAGCTGGAGCAGGGACACACCTATGCCCCACACCTGTGCCCGGCAGTGGGCCCTGGCTGTCAGCACTCAGACACTCTTAAGACTCACAGGATTCCCGAGTCTGAAGCTGCCTCTCATGGTCTCATCCTGCCTCCATTTCCTTCACCCAAAGGCTTCCCAAGAAGTGCACAGTAACTTATACGTGTGAGGGGAGGGAGGAGCAGGGGTCCCTGACATGTCTGAGATGTAAGAGGTACCCTCGTTTGCATTCACTCCTGCTCTGAATTTTGCTGTGTCTTAATACCCCAAGTTTTGGTGTTTTGGTCTACTCAGAACGGGATACATAGTAGGTTTTTCTCAGTGGGTATTTGTTGATTAGTGAATGAATGAGTGAATGAATGAATTCCTTCCTAGAAAGATGTTTTCTCAAAGATTGGAGGAGAGTCCTGCAGGGCAAGGGACAGTTAAATCAAAAGCACATGGCATAGCTCTGTCTGTATGAAGCTTTGTTAAAAGGAACAGCCCCCTTTGCGAGGAGGCTGATATCCAGTTTGGAAGCAATTATTTAGATAAAAATTGAGAGACATGGTTAAGGAGATTCAAGCTGGCTTCTCTTTTCCAGCTTCAGATGATAACTTCGGCCAGTATCTACCAAACATGTGCCCTGTACTGTGCCTAGGGCCTTACATACATCTATGGAGTATTATTTTAATCCTGTTAGGTCCAAAGCAGCTACCCCAAATGGCAGTGCTGGTGACAATGTCCTAAACAGACGGACTGTGGTTGGGTAGACAGAAACTTAAAGGTGGTTTCTATTGACCAGGAATCTCTTAACCTACCCCTAAGTGTCAACTACCTAGGGCAAGGGCATCTAGTTCCCGGTCAATTCCAACAGGCTGCCTCAGCCCAACGCCTCCCCCACCCCCAAATTCTCCTTACCATCACATAAAATCCTCTTGCATTTCTCCCCCCACCCGGGGTGGGGCTGTTATCTTGGCAGTCTGAGCCCCGATAACGCTTTCTTCCTAACCATGGTCCAGTTCGGGAGTTCACCATGCTGTTGCTCACAAACCCTGTATTATTCATGAGAAAGCCTAGGGAGAGAGAACTAAATAGAACCATGATCAGGGCGACAGTAAATGGTCCTTCTGGCACCAAATGGCTCCCCCAAAGACTGTCTGTCAGACAGCTATAAAGCAGGCTCTTGAGGAGCCTGAGTCAGACAGGAAGCACGGGTCTGTCAGGCCTGAAGGAGCAGCTTTGCCCGCCACTCTCTAGAGAACTCCATCTGTGGTCAACTGCTCTGTCCATTTCTGAACGGCCAATCATAGCACCTCCTAAAGCCACCAACGTTTGGTGGCCTTCCCTTCCCTCCTGTCCCTGCCTTCCTTCCTTTCTTCCTGGCTTCCTTTTTCCCGCTTCTTTCTTTCTTTCTTTCTTTCTTTCTTTCTTTCTTTCTTTCTTTCTTTCTTTCTTTTTTTTTTTTGCTTTTGTGCCCTATGAAACTTCTTTCTATTGAATAGAAAAACAAACAAAGAACAAACTAACAAACAAAAAAACCCAAACATAGTCTATTAAGGCCAGCCTAGTCTACATAGTGAGACCCTATGTCAAAATAGCAACAACCAGGATAAAAGATCTGAGTATGGTGGTTCATGTCTGTAATTCCAGTATTCAGGAGGATTGGGGTCAAGCCATGGACTACAATAGGGACACAGACACACAGACACATACACACACACACAATGCACATCACCTAAAAAAAAATAAAATAAAATCAGGGCCTTTATAATGAGGTTCAAGTGGAGTGACTATTGTCCATCTTGTGAGAACACAGTGGGAAGTCACCCTCTAACAATAAAGCAAGCACAGAATACACCGTGGTGCTGGGCCCAGCCTTCAGAATGACAAGGTGTGAATCGCCTGCTCTTTACCAGCCACCTGGTCGCCGATTCCTTCTGTAGAGAAGGCCAAATGAATTATCACCAGGCAAGCCATTTGCTTCTCCAAACTCCTTCCACTGGAGGAGCAGAATCCAGAAGTCCTAACTTTTATGCTATCTGTAAAACAACAACAACAGCAACAGGAAACCACTGGTGAAGAGAATCACCGTAGCATTGACTAGATAAGCCATCAGGTCAGCCTAAGTCTGATCCCTGTAACTCATGAGCAAAGGAGAGAACCAACTCTTGAATGTTGTCCTCTAACCCACACACAATGCTCACGTGCATTTAAAAATATTGCCGGGTGGTGGTGGCACATGCCTTTAATCCCAGCACTTGGGAGGCAGAGGCAGGTGAATCTCTGTGAGTTCAAGGCCAGCCTGGTCTACAAGAGCTAGTTCCAGGATAGGCTCCAAAGCTACAGAGAAACCCTGTCTCGAAAAAACAAAAAAATAAAATAAAGTCACTGCGGGTAGGTGTGGTACCTCATGCCTTTGATCCCAGCACCTGGGATGCAGAGATAGGCAGATCCCGTCCAGTATAAGGAAGGCCAGTCTGATCTGTATAGAAGTTTGAGGCCAGCAGGGATACACCGTAAGACCCTGTCTCACAAACAAAACCAAACAGAAGCCCCAATCACTGTAGATGCTGATTTATGTAGTCCACAGAGCTGTTCAGGTGTCCCGACTCTCCAGAATTCCTGTAGTCTCTAAAATAATCAGTTATTAGTGGATTAACAAATGACCTCAGCCAGTCTTCCACAAGCAGAGGGAATGTGTGCACAAGCACCCATCAGTGACTCTGAGGAGGCCTGCTGTAGTCTCTGGGACAGATTTACAAGTTCTTCAGGGCCCACACTGGCCCCACAGTGCTGTTCCCTCAAAGCTTCCACACGGAAGTCCTTGTGCGGCTACAGATGCGTTTTGACACCGTGAACTCTCCTCTCCTCTGCACAGGTAGCCTAGCAACCAGTGTTTGATGACTCATCTGCAGATGATTAGTGTGTGCGTATTGCGCAGGATGGACCATGGGACTGTCTTCAGAAACGTTCCAAGCCTTAAGATGTTGAGTCATAATGGCACTCTCTCTGAAGGCTAGCTAGAAGTGGTCAGTCAAAGAGGTTGCTATGGAGATAAGAGATGAGTCACACTCTTGCCTTCTGGGCAGTCTTTGGTTGGTTTTTAGGGACAGATAAAGCGTCTGTCTTTTTTATTTAGAAGGCTCACTTATGTTGAACTGAATCATCCTGCTTCCTGCTTCACTGCCCCATCCTAGAGAACACTGCTCTGCCCATTCCATACCAGATAAAACTAGCAATAGGGTCTTGCTATGTCAGGGAGCGGCTGGAGTTTATAATCTGTATACGTGCAGTAAATGACTCTTTAGAACCCAACCCAATGCCTATATAAACTCATTCAAAATAAATGTACAAGACGGTCTCATAAAATGTCACTGACTACTAGATATTGATGACTGTGCTGTTTGAAAGAAGGGACAAGCCTAACCTTGACCCTCGGCAAACAGGCCACGTGGCTTCTCCTGGTACAGAGATATTAGGACTCTGACTTAATGAAAAGATGATAGAAAGTCAAGCAAAGGCCCTCAGGGCAACTTCAACCCACAGTGCGAGGAGGGACTCGGAGGAAGCTTCTGGAAGGTCCAGACGATGCCTGAAGGAGGGAACTTCAGGTTGAGAAAGCCAGGAGAGAGTGGAAGAGACCAGAGCCAAAAAAGGGGCAGGGGAGAGAACTGATTAGTCAATTTTTAGATAGGAAAATTAGAATTGGGGAAGAAGGCTAGAAGTAAAGGAAAATTACGGACATATAAAAGCGTGTGTGTGTGTGTGTGTGTGTGTGTGTGTGTGTGAGATGGGGTTAAAGATGGCTCAGTAGGTAAAGTGTCTGCCACCGAGCCTGACCTGAGTTCAATCTCCTGGGCCCACACGATGGAAGGTAAAAGCTGACTCCTGCAAGACGTCCTCTGACCTCCATTCCTGCGCTGTGGCAAGCACATGTCCTCCCCCACACAAATAACCAAGGGTAATAAAAATTAAAGCATGAAGAAATATGAACTAAAGCCAGAAAGAAATTTCCCAGAAACTAGCTATGCTGTACCAAATAAGGAAAAATGCCCCACAAAACTATCATAGAGAGCCGACTGTCGGAACAACCAGGACAGAGAAGAAAACAATCTTCCCATTTGTCACTGGTCCACGGCAAGTTTGCCAGCTCTGCCTGTGTCTGAATCCTGTCGCTACGTCCAGGTGATAAGTGAGAAAGGGGGCTGACCTGAGGACGTTTGTCATATATGATGCCCACAGTTGGCTTCTGAGCTGGGAACCTGGAACTCTGGGACCAAAGGTGAGCCTAGGTGTCATGGGGACAGAACACTTTCTAGTCGTGGGGCCGAAAGACTGTGGCTGTCTGCGGCTAACATCTCAGCTGGATGCAGTTGGTCCTTCATTTCCAGTGTGCTTAGTGGGTGCCTAACATCTGCTTCAGCCATTTTGCAAGTCCACTCCTTCCACTTCACTCAATACACGAGTTCATCCAAACCTGGCCAGCACATAAAACGGGGTCAGGGGCAGCAATGCACCAGTTCCTGGTTTACACAGGCTCCCTGCCCAGGATGCAGCCCAGGCCCTCTCAAGAATGCATGGGCAGTTCTAGTCAGTCAGGATAGAGAGAAAGCTCCTTTCCCTGCCTGCCTCAGCTCTAGCTACCTATCCCTCTTCTGCCACCAGCCTAACCCAAGCTGGCCTTTAGCACTAGCTGTTACAAACCCCACCCTCCTGCCAGAGCCTCGCCTTGGGGCCTCAGCATCCCCATCAGCTCACCTGCCACCTTGGGCCTGCCCCTGACAGAGAAGAGGCAGAAAATAAGACAACAGAATGAAAGGAAAGCTTGCTGGGGTGCTGTGGTGAAGCAGTGTAGACTGGGGGGCTCCATGGCAGATATTTACTTACTCACAAATATAGGGGCCAGAAGTTCAAGGACAGCAATTTAGTTTCCTCTTCCTCTTCCTCCTTCTTTTTGAGACAGGCTCTCACTGTGTATCCCTGGCTGGAGGAGGACTGGAGGAGGATGGAGGAGGACTGAGGAGGATGGAGGAGGACTGAGGAGGATGGAGGAGG